>CANBKX010000278.1:0-39185 GCA_947369275.1 Nemotelus nigrinus
CCGATGACCTAGATTTAAGTTAATTTAAGAAACGAGACTGACGCAACGACCGAACACCTGCCGACTAGTCAGGAAGGACCCCCCAGAACGTGGACAGTCGGAAGGAAAACGCGAACGTACCACTTGGCGGGCCGGAACACATAAACACGGCGACGACTCAGTAAACATCAACTCACCTGTCCGTAATCCTTGGGGAAACGCCGTTCAAAACTTCCAACCTCCTGGGTACCCCCTTGGAATAGCTTCTGGTGGCGGCGTAGACATGATCCAGGATCGTCCACGAGCGCCCTGAAACGAAAAGACACCACCAAGAATCGGGTCCACCAATGGCACAAATCACTTACCTGACTCTGGCTTGTCCGCCCTCAATAAATTGCCGCGATGATTGCCGCTAATGACCCGTCACGCCTGGGCGATTCCTCCAGAAATCAAATTGGCCACCGGATCTGCGGAATCACAGGGATTTAGCAATTCGCCACGACGTTTTGGTTGCTGATGTAAATAAACCGCTGACAGTGACGTTCCAAATGTCACCATGCATATATGTCATACCTGAGTCCCACACTGCCCGAAAGCTGTGGTGGAACGGTCACCATGGTGAATCTCGCAACCCACCATAGGTTGGTGCCTCGGGTGCCACGAGCGAAGAGTACATTGCACCTGAACAACGGAAGCTTACGAAAAACCGTTCAGGAGTAGTGAACGTTGAGGAGAAAGATTGCGCCAAAGTTCTTTCTAACACGAGACAGCGAGGCGTTCGGAAGTCTGGAAGGAGTATTGGATAAAGTCTACGTTTTTTTTAACACTCAGGTGGGTTTCGATAGAGTGGAAAAAAGTGCTTTCTTTGCTCGCCTTTCTAACACGAGACAGCGAGGCGTTCGGAAGTCTGGAAGGAGTATTGGATAAAGTCTACGTTTTTTTTAATACTCAGGTGCGAGGCCATAAGGTGTAGACGAATGCAAGTATCAGGCGCTTTTCGAGGTGTAGACGAAAGTAAGAATCAGGCGCTTTTCGAGGTGTAGACGAAAACTAGAATCAGGCGCTTTTCGAGGTGTAGACGAAGACAAGAAACTGGTGCTTTAATTCAATGTTCAATATTCATCGGTGCGAAGCGAACTTTTGGGATAAAAAGGGGATCCACGCGGGAATAACGACGACGGAGCTGATCGAGTAGGAGGGCGTCAACACGTTCGAACTTTCGGCGGATCTTCAAACCAAACAAGGAAAAAAGTTCAGTCAATTAGTTAGGATATGCATTCTTTTTGGTGAGCAAATGTTTTGGCGGAAAACGTAAAATTAGTCAACCAACGTACCAATAGCTATAAGATTAGTATAGGAAGAAATATTACCGATACTAGTTACTAGGTACACTGACATTGTGTAAAAAATTGAGTGGTGGTCGCGTAGCGTAAATTCCATTTATAAATTCAAGTCAATAGCTTGCTAAGCCGTTTAATTTGTTGTTGATAATAAAAGTAACTGGAAGATGAAGTGACTTCATGTTGTCCCGGGAGTAAAAGTTGGATTAGAATAAAGTGAATTTCAGTCTCGGCAGGCCCCGCATCGGGGTAATGATCGTAAGTGAATCCCGAGTCAACCTTTCGTGAATTCAAGAATAGAAGAGATATATCGGGACGGGTTTATTTTCAAAATCCGAGCTCGCATAGTGTTTTACGTGCGTTAGAGATTCATATTTCATTTGTGGCGATTCGAGTTCGCACTCCGAATTGTGGGTGCAAGAAGAGATATATCGGGACGGGTTTATTTTCAAAATCCGAGCTCGCATAGTGTTTTACGTGCGTTAGGGATTCATATTTCATTTGTGGCGATTCGAGTTCGCACTCCGAATTGCGGGTGCAAGAATAGTAGATAGCATTACTAGCGTTTCAAGCTTGCATCGTGATTTACAGGCGTCATAGGTCCAGATTTTATTGGTGGCGAATCGAGCTTGCGCGGGTTGAGGCGCCCAACCGAGCTAAAACGAGATTCTGGGGGAGCCAAACCTCACTCAACGGCTCCAGGTCCATTCTAGGGGTGAGTGAGTGGCGCCCACGCCCATTTCCATTGGGCTAGACCGGGACCTACACGGACCCACCCAGATCTTGTCCTCCCGAAGGCAGGGGAGGTAACAATTGGCGCCCAACGTGGGGCCTGAAAGGCGCGAAAGGGGTGCAAATCGTGGTGTTAAAGGTTGCCCAAAGTTATTGGGTAGAGTAGTAAGTGAAAGTGTGGGAAATAAGTTAGTGAAATACGGGAGACCGTTGGATCCTTTGGACACATAATCGTTGAGGATAGTTCAGGCCAGCAAAGTTCCAGAGACGATCAGTGGAAGGCCGCCGACTTAGGTTGACGACTGTGGAAAGGGGGCATCCTGATAAGCGACGGAGGCTGCGGTGAACCCTCGTCCTGTACAACAAGAATCTGGAGCGGAAACTTGAAAGCAGAAGTTGAATGTTGAATTGTATGTCTAGAAGAAAATAAAAATAAATATCATTGCTTAGCAAACCCTCAGACTTCGTTGTTTTCCTTATTATAATAGTATAATAATTGAATTGAGCCAAATAGTTGGGTGTAGAGCTGCAGCAGAAACGGAATGTCGTCCACAGCCAAAATCTTAATTGATCGGCTCAGCAAGGATGAGCTTGTTTATGAGCTGGAAATCAGGGGACAGCCGACTGGAACCGTGGAATCAATGCGGAAAACGCTGCGCGTGGCGCTGCGAGCTGAAGCCTCGATGGATACATCTTTGATTTCGGTGCGAGACTACCCGTATACACTGGAGGAGGATTTAGAAGCAGTTCAGGAGAAACTGACCGAAATCCAGGCCTTGATCGAAGCATTTCGGGGAACTCCACAGTCATCCGACTTTCTCAAAACTAAGACCAAGATCGAGTTTGGGATGCGTCGCCTCAAGAATGCTCAACATGAGAAGGGAGTAATGGGCGAGGAGGCTCACAAGTTGCGAGTGCGACTAATAATGGCGATGGGGGAGTTGCTGGTAAAAGCAGAGGGTGAGGGAGAACCGGGCGAGACGGAACCAGACCAGGAGGACGACAGCAACAGCGAGCGGGAGGCGCTAGGCGCGGATGATGCGATAATACAAGGACCGGCTCGGGTCAGCGAACCAATTCAGTTAGTAGAGAATCTTGGAGAACCCGTATTTTCCACGCCCAGGTCAACTCCGATAGTAGCAAAGGGGCAAGAGGTAGCAAAATGGGGCCTTCGCTACAGTGGGGACTCGGGATCCTTGAGTGCGTTCTTGGAGCGGGTTGAGGAGCTCCGGGAAGCTCGTGGGGTATCTACCAGGCAACTATTCCAGTCGGCGGTGGAAATATTTGAAGGTAAGGCTCTGATCTGATTCAGGGCGAATCGCTCTCGTGTGAGCTCGTGGCAAGAGCTGGTCACCGAGATGAGAGCCGAGTTTCTACCATCGGACTACGACGACCGCCTGATGACCGAGATCGTGAGGCGCACTCAAGGACCCGAGGAGTCCATGGGAGTGTATGTGTCGGTCATGGAGGGGTTATTCAGGCGCCGAGCTCAACCCTGCTCCGAGGAAGAAAAATTGAGAATCCTTCGACGTAATATAGCGCTTTTCTATCAGACTCAACTGGCCTTAACGACGGTCAGGACTATCGCAGATCTGGTCAGAGTGGGACGGTCGTTGGAGGCTACACGCGTTACCGTGGAGGCCTACGTGCCACCCCCTACGTGGAAAAACCAACGGCTCTTGGAACCTGACTTGGCGTATGTTGGGAGTACCGAAGGGTCGAGACTAGCAACTGTACAGAGAAACTACCTTAGGTGCTGAAATTGCCGAGGCATAGGACACACCTCGCGAGAGTGTTCTGAGCCACAAAAGTGCTTCGGTTGTGGTCGTTTGGGAATGAGGAAGGCCACCTGTCCTAATTGTCGAAGGATACCGAATCGGGAGAGGGATCCCAGAAATCAATTTGAAGTAGGTCGTAGAGAAGGGGGTATACAGGGAGGTGCCAGAGGAGGGGAAACGCGACCGACTCAGCCATCAACGTCGGGAAACGACCACCGTGCTCAGTAGGCGGCAGCCTGAGCACAATACCAGTACATGGGAGAGCGACAGCAAACGCACAGATACATTATCTGCTGACTAAGAGGCAAGGAGACAACAGGCCACACCTGGAGGTGGATATATTGGGACGTAAGTTTCTAAGACTGGTAGACTCTGGTGCCTCTAATACAGTAGTGGGTGGAGAAGGATGGCAGGCTTTGCAAAAACTGGGAGCGGAACTCTTGCGTTCCGACCAACGAACCATCAGAATGGCCAACAATCAAGGGTGCACAATTGCAGGAACGGTGGCTATCCCGGTGAGGCTGAAGGGGAAGGTAGATTGGTTGCAAGCCTTAGTGGTTCCAGAGCTGCCTCATGCTCTAATTCTAGGGGTGGATTTCGTCAGGCAGTTTGGGTTAGTCCTAGCGCTGAGCGAGGAGAGTTGGAATTTCGTAAGTGCGTTGGAAGGTGGTGGTACGGACCAATTAAAACCCAGGAGCCAACTAACACGGGCGGAGGAAATTGAGCTCAGCCAACTCGTTAATGAGGAGTTCGAACGGATGGGGGAAGGTATTGGATGTACGCATCAAGTGGAGCATGTCATCCGAACCTCAGCGGTACCAATTAAGCAGCGCTATTACCCCGTTTCCCCCGCGGTACAGACTCATATAGATGCAGAGCTAAATGAGATGCTGGCGCAGGGCATAGTTGAGCCATCTTCAAGTCCCTGGGCTTCACCCATCATTTTGGTTAAGAAGAAAGACGGTACCTATCGGTTTTGCGTCGATTATCGCAAGTTAAACGCCGTCACAGAGCATGATGCTTACCCGCTGCCCTACGTAACCGCCACGCTGGATAAATTGCGAGATGCGAAATACTTGTCGTCGCTCGACGTGAAATCGGCCTACTGGCAAGTGCCCATGGCCGAACAATCAAAAAAATTCACAGCCTTTACTGTTCCGCATCGAGGATTATTCCAATTTCTTCGAATGCCATTCGGACTTCAAAATGCACCTGCTACCTGGCAACGGCTGATAGATCAAGTCTTAGGACCTGGTCTGGAGCCATATGTGTTTACATACTTCGACGACATTATCGTGGTAACACAAGACTTCACCAAACACCTGGAGATATTAAGGGAAGTATTTAAACGCTTGAGGCAAGCTGGGTTGAAAGTCTCTAAGGGCAAATGTGAGTTCTGCCGGCCGCAATTAAAATATCTCGGGTATGTTGTCGATGAAAAAGGATTAAATGTGGATCCGGACAAAGTCAAAAGCATGATAGAGATACCGCCTCCAACCAACGTAAAGGGGGTCAGACAGTTCCTGGGAATGGTCTCGTGGTACCGAAGATTCTTCCCGGACTTCGCCACGATGACGGCACCATTAACAAACCTCCTTAAAAAGAACAAAAAGTTCGAATGGACCCAGGACTGTGAGACTGCCTTTGCACAGGCGAAGCTAAAGCTATCCACTGCACCAATTCTGACTTGCCCGGATTATACGCTACCGTTCTCAATCCAAACCGACGCATCAGATTTGGGCCTGGGAGCAGTACTGACGCAGAAGCATGAAGATGGGGAAAAAGTAATCTGCTATCTGAGTCGGTCCCTGACAAAGGCGGAGCGCAAGTATTCTACCACAGAGAAGGGGTGTCTGGCAGTACTGTGGGCCGTCGAGAAGCTACGACCGTATGTAGAGGGAGCACGCTTCTCCGTAGTCACTGATCACTACTCACTTGTATGGCTGAGTAACTTGAAGGATCCGACGGGACGGCTGGCCAGGTGGGCAGTACGCCTCCAACAATATCCTTTTGAAATTGTTCACCGCAAAGGAAAGGAGCATTTGGTACCCGATGCGCTGTCACGACTAATGTCTGGGGGTGAGGTAGCAACTATCGAGACGGTGGAAGATCTGTGGTACACGACCATGAAAGAGAAGGTCGTCCAAGCCCCCGAACGCTATGCGGATTGGCGGGTGATGGACGACGTACTTTGGAAGCATATGCCTGGCCGATATCCTGAGTTAGAGGGAGCAGAAGCGTGGAAGCGAGTAGTACCGAAGGCCGGTAGAATGGAGGTGATGTTTCGGTGCCACGATGATCCAAAGGCTGGACATATGGGTGCGAGTCGCACGTTAGGTAGACTGGCGGAAAGACATTATTGGCCAAAGATGTCAGCTGATGTGATACGATATGTAAAAAGGTGTAAGGTATGCCAGGCCAATAAGGTGGAGAGGAGAGCCCCGGCTGGGTACATGATCACCAGGGGTGGAGAACCACAACAACCATGGGAGATGGTTTGCGTGGACCTAGTGGGCCCCTTACCGCGATCGACACAAGGGCATGTCTTTATACTCACCGTACTAGATTATGTGAGTAAATTTTCTTTACTATTCCCATTGCGACAGGCAACCGCATCTGCCGTGAGTAAAATCTTAGAGGAGCAAGTCTTTTTGCTTTTTGGGGCACCAAAATGGCTGGTCTGTGACAACGGCGTTCAGTTTCGGGGAACCAGGCTGAGACACCTGGCGGAGTCCTATGGAACCAGGATAAAATTCACCGCTTTATATCACCCGCAAGCTAACCCAGCTGAACGCAAGAATCAGGATATAAAACGGATGCTACGGTCGTATGCAACCGAAAACCATCGCGAGTGGGATAAAGATCTGTCTAAGATTGCATTCTCAGGCATACTCATTGACTTCTCTGGTGTTTGCTTTTATATTGAATTTGCATCCAGGGCGGCTAAAATAAAAGGTGAAAATCAAATTAATATAGGGTAACTGCGTGTAACTACGAGGGTCCATCAAATATAAACGAGAATTTTATTACCATGCCTACTAGAGTTTGAATTTCGCGCTAATATTTGTAGGTGGTGTTAGTAGTACTATAAGCAACAACTAGCCAACTTCATGGCATTATCCAGTGAATACAGCAGTCCGAAGCAAGATGAGCGAGAAACGGGTTCACCCGTCCGTTGCGCAACGCATCATCATTCGATTTCTGGCAGTAGAAGGGGTTCGGCCATCTGAAATTTTGGAGAGATTGCGACAACAGTTCGGGGAAAATACTTTATCGCAACCCAGAGTATTTTATTGGCATAAAACATTCTCCACGGGAAGGAAAAACGTGGAAAATGCGGCCCATCCTCGACGCCCCCGGACAAGTTTGACGCATGCAAACGTTCGCGCTGTTGAGAAAATGTTAAAGTCCGATCTTCGCATCAAAATCGGTGAAATCGTTGCAGAACTCAATATTAGTTACGGCAGTGTACAAAAAATCATCAGGGATACACTTGGATTTCGAAAAGTATCCGCTAGATGGGTCCCGCGCCTTCTTACAGAAGAACAGAAAAGAAATCGTGAAGCCATCTGCAAGCAACATCTGGAGCGCTACCAAGTAAGTGGAGACACTTTTTTGAATTCCATTGTGACCTGCGATGAGGCTTGGGTACATCACTTCACCCCAGAAAGTAAACGATCGAGTATGCAGTGGCGCCGACCAGAGGAGGGTGCTCCAATCAAAGCCAAAAGCCAACCATCTGCTGGTAAAGTGATGATCACTGTTTTTTGGGACGCTAACGGCATTTTGCTTATCGACTTTCTTCATGATCGACGTACGATCAATGCAGAATATTACTGTGGACTGCTTGATCAGGTCAAGGCCTCATACCGATCGAAAAGACGAGGAAAACCGATCAGGAACGTCATCCTTCTGCAAGACAACGCGAGACCCCATACGGCAAAGCGAACGATCGAAAAATTGGACGAAATCTCATGGAAAACTCTGAAACACCCGCCTTACAGCCCGGACTTGAGTCCCTGCGACTTTCATTTGTTTGGGCCTATGAAAGACGCACTTGGCAAGCAGCGTTTCGACGACAACGATAGCCTGGAATCGTTCGTGTGCAACTGGCTGATGACACGCTCTCGCTCATTTTACGATCAAGGGATCAAAAAACTTGTTTCGCGTTGGGAAAAATGCGTTTCGAAAGGGGGGGGACTACGTAGAAAAGTAATGTAAACACATCACTTTTTTATCTGTATGCAATAAATTTTTATAAACAAATTCTCGTTTATATTTGATGGACCCTCGTACCTAGGGGATAGGAATTAGTTACGGCAAAGGTAGGCACAAAGCCAACGAAATTTTACTGGAAGTAGGAGTTAGAAGTTAAAGTTAGGGTGGTTGTAAAAACATGCATAGAATTTTGGATTAGACTCTAAACCAACAGAATTTTATTTGAATTAGTAGTTAGAAGTTAGAGTTAATGTTGTTTTTAAACAGGCATATTCCAAGTAGAATAGGATTACAGATTAGACACTACACCAATGGAATTTTAGTTGAATTAGGAGTTAGGAGCTAGAACTAGTGTTGCTTTATAAGCAGGCATACTCAAAGTAGAATAGGGTCTCGGAATATACATTCAGCAAATGGAAATTGTAGTGGAATTGGGGGTTATGAAATAGAACTAGTGTCGTTTTACCAACACACATACACGAATTAGAATATGGGCTGGAAGTAGGTACACCACAAATGAAATGTGAAATTGAATTGCGAGTTAGGAAATGAAGTTGTGTGTCGCGTTATGAACATACCTACAAAAAGTAGGATAGCAACTAGGGTTAGGACTTACAATTATAATCAGGAAATATATAAACACACGCAATACATTGCACAGGGCGATGTCGAGGCTTTAGAAAACTAATTCCGCGCCGCGTCAGGCAGACCATCAAGATCGACTACGAGGTAGAACGTATGGCATTTTCGATTTAAAGCTATGTCGTACCCGCGAGATTATATACTCGTTGTTATATTTACCGGGACAGTCGCGAAAACAATATCGGTGACGGATTTCCGGGGAAATCCTTTTCGGGTAAGGGGGGAGTTGTTACGCGGTAACAAAGGGGAGTTTTCAATTCAACAACAAGAATAAAAAAAAAAAAAGGAGCAACCCTTTTCCCCGAAGGGCTGCCCCTTTCCGATCCGCGATGCCACCACTCAATTTTACAGGCCGAACACTTAAATGTACCCACCACTCGTAGGTAAAATAGGAGTCAGGGTATCCGACTTATGTCATATATTGGTCGGATGCCGATGACCTAGATTTAAGTTAATTTAAGAAACGAGACCGACGCAACGACCGAACACCTGCCGACTAGTCAGGAAGGACCCCCCAGAACGTGGACAGTCGGAAGGAAAACGCGAACGTACCACTTGGCGGGCCGGAACACATAAACACGGCGACGACTCAGTAAACACCAACTCACCTGTCTGTAATCCTTGGGGAAACGCCGTTCAAAACTTCCAACCTCCTGGGTACCCCCTTGGAATAGCTTCTGGTGGCGGCGTAGACATGATCCAGGATCGTCCACGAGCGCCCTGAAACGAAAAGACACCACCAAGAATCGGGTCCACCAATGGCACAAATCACTTACCTGACTCTGGCTTGTCCGCCCTCAATAAATTGCCGCGATGATTGCCGCTAATGACCCGTCACGCCTGGGCGATTCCTCCAGAAATCAAATTGGCCACCGGAGCTGCGGAATCACAGGGATTTAGCAATTCGCCACGACGTTTTGGTTGCTGATGTAAATAAACCGCTGACAGTGACGTTCCAAATGTACCAATAGCTATAAGATTAGTATAGGAAGAAATATTACCGATACTAGTTACTAGGTACACTGACATTGTGTAAAAAATTGAGTGGTGGTCGCGTAGCGTAAATTCCATATATAAATTCAAGTCAATAGCTTGCTAAGCCGTTTAATTTGTTGTCGATAATAAAAGTAACTGGAAGATGAAGTGACTTCATGTTGTCCCGGGAGTAAAAGTTGGATTAGAATAAAGTGAATTTCAGTCTCGGCAGGCCCCGCATCGGGGTAATGATCGTAAGTGAATCCCGAGTCAACCTTTCGTGAATTCAAGAATAGAAGAGATATATCGGGACGGGTTTATTTTCAAAATCCGAGCTCGCATAGTGTTTTACGTGCGTTAGAGATTCATATTTCATTTGTGGCGATTCGAGTTCGCACTCCGAATTGCGGGTGCAAGAAGAGATATATCGGGACGGGTTTATTTTCAAAATCCGAGCTCGCATAGTGTTTTACGTGCGTTAGGGATTCATATTTCATTTGTGGCGATTCGAGTTCGCACTCCGAATTGCGGGTGCAAGAATAGTAGATAGCATTACTAGCGTTTCAAGCTTGCATCGTGATTTACAGGCGTCTTAGGTTCAGATTTTATTGGTGGCGAATCGAGCTTGCGCGGGTTGAGGCGCCCAACCGAGCTAAAACGAGATTCTGGGGGAGCCAAACCTCACTCAACGGCTCCAGGTCCATTCTAGAGGTGAGTGAGTGGCGCCCACGCCCATTTCCATTGGGCTAGACCGGGACCTACACGGACCACCCAGATCTTGTCCTCCCGAAGGCAGGGGAGGTAACAAAGCACCTAGGAAATAGACTTAAAAAAAAAAACAATATAATGCACTTTAGCAAGAGCTCTGCTGATTTCTGATATTAAATGCTGTGGGTGATTATTGATTCCACCCAATTCCGATCGGAATCGGTTCACACCCATCTTGACAAATATATCCCAAATTTAGAATTTCAAACTTATATAAATAAAAATTCTAATATTTAAAGTATATGAGATAAAATATAAATGAAAATTCAAATATATATAGTATATGAGATAAAATATAAATAAAAATTCAAATATATATAGTACATGAAACTAAGTCGAACATAATTAACACCCACTCCAAGGAAAGAGAGAAAAAAGATTCAAATTAAAATAAATCGACAAATAAATCAACGAAAAAAAAAGAAAGAAGAGATATGAAAAGTATGGATGCTGTCTTAGTTCATTTACCAAAATTATATACATAAATTTTTCATTTATGCTAAATTATTTGCTTCTTTTGTTTTGTTACTATATCTGAAGAATTAAATCTTTAAAACCAATAACTCATGCAATTTACTCTAATCCATGTTCATGCTTAAATAAAAAAACTTCTGACCTCAAAACTGCTTATTCGGTACCTATCTTGACCACGTGACCATCCAGTTTCAATTCCGGCAACACTAGTACGAAAAATATGGGACATGGTACACTCACAAAGATCACAAATCTTGCCGGAAACTATAATACTCCGAAAGTTTGTCCAACAATATATATATATATATATATATATATATATATATATATATATATATATATATATATATATATATATATCCACAACACTCGTGGGGACGACTCCGACCCTGGTAGGTCTCAAAAGCCGGGCTACAAGAAATATCTAACCTTTGTTGCTCTCATCAGACCATTTCACCCAAGGTTCATTACACCTTCAAATCTTTGGCGTGGAAAACGCCCAAAATCTTGCCTTTAGCATCTTCAACCTCATACGATACTTGTCCCATCTTCCGTCTTATCGTTGCCTTAAAAAACTTCGGGGCAAGTTTGGCAGCGAATCGATCAGCAGCACAACTAAGTAGGTGATTTCGCACCCACACTTCCTGTCCTGGAGTGAAGTCCTTGGGGCGACTACGCAAATTGTACCGATGCGCTCCTTTAGCATATGCGTCAGCCAATTTCGCTTTTACGTGGCTATGAGCTAATCGCAACCGGTCACAATTTGATGCTAGTTGAACCTCTCCGTCCTCAAAGGCTTGTAAGGATTTTAATAATCCATATTCGGAACCATGATGCATAGGTTGATAGCCGAACATCAGGAAATGAGGGGAGAATCCTGTAGACTCATGTACCACATTACGAAATACAGCACATGACTCTGCCAGGTTCGCATCCCAATTCCGATGGTCGTCTCCTATGTAGGCCCGAATCGCAGCGAGAACGGAGCGGTTGACCCTTTCGGAAGCGTTAGCCTGAAGGGAATAATAAGGTGTGAGGCAATGTTTCACTCCATACTTCGCCAGAAACTCCGAAAAAACCTTTGATGTGAATTGGACACCATTGTCTGTGTGAAGGGTTTCAGGTACACCAAAGGTAAGGAAAATGTTTTCCTTCAGAAATTTCACGACTAGTTCCGCTGTTGCCTTAGGCAACGCATTTAACCAAACAAACTTTGTGTAATGATCAAGCACCACTAGCAACTGAGTGTTTCCAAATTTTGAACGGGGATATGGGCCCATAAAGTCCACAAACAGACGCTGCAACGGCCGGTCGGTAACTCTAGCAGCACCCGTGGGTGGTCTCATTGTAGCATTCGATGATTTAATTTGTTTGCAGGTTTGGCATTTGTTCACATAATTTGTCACGTCCTGACGAATCCGTGGCCAGTAAAAGTATCTTTTTAGTACTTCCAACGTTTTCCGAATGCCACAATGCGACCCCATAGGGCTATCATGGCTGCGAGTTAATAGCGTCTGTCTGTATCCCTCTGGTACCCATATCTTTGTGCTCGGAATATCCACATCGAGACCTCCCGAGGGTCCTTGGTGAATATACAACACTCCGTCCGTCACGAACAGATTTTCAAATTGGTCTGGATGTTGTTGGACCTTTCGAGCTAAATTTATGTAATCAGGATCCTGGAAGGCCTGCTTTGGAATATCACCCAGCCGGCCGTGGTGCTCAAGGAGGCAGATCACCGCGCAACTAGACTCAACATTGGGCTCGCAAGCTCGGGACAAGGCATCTGAGACGACATTCTGACTGCCCATTCGATGCTCGATAGTAAGGTTAAATCCTTGTAGCTTTAGGCTCCACCGTGCTAATCTGCCTGACAAATCTCTTTGCGACATCAACCATTTGAGACTTGCGTGGTCAGTGATGACCGTGAAAGGCAACCCCTCCACATATGCCCGAAAACGCTTGATGCTCTGCACTGCAGCTAAGCATTCGAGTTCTGTGACGCTGTAGTTACGTTGTGCGGCATTGATTTTTGCGGACATGAATGCGATGGGATGCTCTCCACCGTCATCATCTCGCTGAAATAGGACACTGCCGATGCCGGTGGCACTTGCATCGCATTGTATATAAAAATGTCGAGAGAAATCAGGATTTACCAGCACTGGTGCAGACACTAATAGCTTCTTCGTTTCCTCAAATGCTGTATTAGCAGCCTCCGTCCACACGAACCTCTTTTTACCTTTTAACAAATCCGTCATGGGTGATGTTATTGACGCGAAATTCAGAATAAACCGCCTGTACCACCCAGACATCCCCATGAACCTCCTTACGTCTTTTACCGTTTTGGGCTTTGGATACGATATGATACCTGACACCTTCTCAGGATCAGTTTTTAAGACTCCATCACCAATAACATAGCCCAGGTATCTCATTTCTTTTTGAACAAATTTACTTTTCTCAACATTGATGGTCAGCTTCGCCTGCTGTAATAGATTTGCCACAGTAGCTAACAATTTGAGGTGATCATCAAATGTTGGACTTGTGATTAGTAAATCGGCCAAGTAAACAAACACCTGGTCATGCAATTCGTGCGGGATGACTTTATGCATCAATCGGCACATAGTTTGTGGTGCGTTGCAAAGCCCAAACGACATGACAGTAAATTGGTACAAGGGACGTCCCGGCACCGTAAAGGCAGTTTTCTCTCGCGCTCTTTCGTCCAGCGGAATTTGCCAAAAGGCATCCTTGAGATCAAGGCTGGTAATGAACCGTGTAGATTGAAGACGTACCAACAAACCTTCGATTAACGGTAAAGGATAGGCATCTTTTATGGTCACGTCATTCAGACGTCTCGCGTCCAAACATAGCCGCACTTTACCCGGCTTCCTAGCGATAGTAACCGGCGAACTCCAGGAACTCTTACTCTCCTCAATGACCCCCAACGACAGCATACGATCCAATTCATCATACATAAGTTTCTGTACGACAGGTGAAACCGAATAATGTCGTTGTTTGATAGGCTGGGCATCACCGGTATCGATGGTATGCGAAACCAATGTGGTCCGCCCCAAACCTAACTTATTGAACGATGGAAACTTATGTATAACTTCATTTAGCCTACGACTGTCGTCAGCAGATAACCGAAGAAAGCCAGGATCCGAGTTTTGCATGTCGATAGTGGAGCATTGCGGTGCGATTTTAAAGGCCTCCCAGAAATCTATTCCAAGATAAATTGCATTTGTCAAACTGGGGCATATGAGAAATCGAATGAGCCTTGATTTTTCGTTAAAACGCACCAAAGTGCTCACATATCCAAGTACGGCCGCTTTTTCCCCAGAAGCGGTGTGAACGCTGGATTGCATACTGTGTATATACAGTCCAAGCTCCTCAACCAGTTCCAAAGCACCCGCACCCAATATGCTGACACTTGCCCCACTATCCAGCAAGCCAGTTAACGTACGACCCTTGATTGAGATGTTAGCAAAGGGCCGTTTATCACCATGCACGGATATAATGGAATCTACACATGCTAATCGTAGGAATCGCCGAAGGTTAAAATACTTCCATGATCGATCGAAACGCCTGGTCTCGCGCTTACGAGCTCCAAAGTATTGCCCAACTGCGCGGTATTGATATGGTGAAAACGTGAAATTGTCTGGTGTATCATGCCAAAGGTCTGAAGAATTATCTAACGATGACGACGTAGTTCGGGATCGACGTTGGTGGCTGCGTCGATCATGTTCGCTCTTGATGAACGCAGGGTTGTAGGAACACGTATCCTCCCCGAAGAATTCGCGTTCCGAAATCCGTTTCCCGATTGACAACGCGGGCAATGCGGCTTTAATACCTTGTCTTTCCCACATCCAAAGCAAAAAACACCACGAACCGGTATAGTACATTCAGTGAATGAATGCCCAATGTCCTTACAGTTCCAACAAACTTTTAAATCCCCCTGCTCATACAAACGTCTTTCAGAGGATGTCCCTGCATGATTTGGTTGCTGTATACTATTAATTTCCCTGGGCCGAGGATAATCAACATCAAGATCCCGAGAATCTAAAGCGGAACGTAAAGGATGTCGTGCAGACACATGACTGAAATAATTGTTAACCCGATTATAATCCTCGTTGCCCTCGTCCTCTCTAAAGTCGACTTCCTGTACTTGCCGCCCTCGCCGAACATTATCCCTATCCATGTCAAGTCCCAACATCCTCCACTCCGACTCAATTAGACAACAGCGACGAACTAGTTCTCTCGTATTTCTAAATTCAATCCCTGCTAGATATGCACGAAGTCTAGGAGACATGTTGCGAAAAACAATGCATTGGAAATCCAAATCAGATAACGGAATGGACAACTGTAACGCTAAATTTTCAAGCGCATCATAATAGTCTTGAAAACGTTCCCTACTATTCTGAAGTCGTGCATCTAAAGAGCGTCTTACATCTACATCAGTTTTAAACGAACAGAACCTATCCAAAAATTCTTCCTGTAAATCATTCCATACAAGCGGATAATGCAATTCCCTAAACCGCCAATACCAATCAGCTGCTTTATCTTTCAAAAGAAGGTGAAAATCTGTTGCCAATGCTGTTGCCCCGATCTCATAATCCGTCTCCAACGCTAGAACACTAAACAAAAATTGCTTAGCATCTAACCCAGATGAAGATCCGTCAAAACGAATGCCCCATTTTGATAACGGTAACCTCAATACCGATCTACAAGGCGTCTCGGGATGTTGGCTGAACGCAACCCTAGGATGTCCGTTGCCTGTGATCGTACTTTCTGACCCGGGAATGTGCGCCTCACTTTTAGGTGCAGCCTCCTTATTAATGCGAGTGAGTGGTGGTAGTTGTCTTCTAACATGCGTCTCTGGTGAAGACCGTGTAAGAGCGCTTTGAGCTGCTCTTGCTTTTTCCGGCGACAAACTCAACCTCTCTAGTTGACGATGGAACGGAGTATAGCTGGGATCCCAACTACTGGATCGTCTTCTCATATTCGAGCTCATAATAATATTTTTCCTTTGTAATTTCCGAAATTAATAAATTTGTTAAGTAAAATTCGATAAAAAAAACAAATGTTTGTGTTAACAATATAATATAATGGCAAATGCGAAAAATTCAGAAAGTTCATAACAAAACAAATAATGATTCCCACATGGAATCCTTCTGATGGAAATGTATGTAGGAAGGAAATTGGAATGAAAAATTTAAACATTAAAGGATAAAATGGGAGTATGATTTACGGAAAATTACAGAACTCTTACGGTTGTCTTGAGATGTTCATCTTCTCATGTGCTCGAGTCCTGTTCGAAATAGTTCTTATAAATGAACAACACCATATATGTGGACTAGAATCGAGACTAGATCAGTGGACATTCCAGCAGATATTTTCCCCCTAGTACGACAAATTCAATTTATCTCTTTCACGAGAAACACTCTAACTAATAGAAGTTATTGTCGCTGACTACCCTGAGGTAATCCCACAACCGTAAGAGCCTGGATATTGAATAAAACACATAGAACAAGAACAGTAGCACAAGCCGGGCGCCAATGCTGCATTGACGACCGCTCGATCCGATTGAAATGCTACATTTTAGCTTTATTGATACTTTATTGATATATATATATATGCCAACTACGGCCAAAAGAAGAGAGAAGCAAGAAGAAAAAGAAAAAAAAAATATGGCTGAGGCAACATAAGGCTCCAGTTGAACATTTGCCACCTCAGCCGAAAAGCAAAATTGCAAAATAAGATATCATAAAGCCAGCCTAAGCCAGTTTGGGCGCCATTTGTTGCGACTGCTGTAAGCTCTGTCGAGCCGTCGTCAGTGCAGCATAATTATATTTAAGGGGACGTAGCACATTCAAATTAAAAAAAAAATGTTTTTTTCAAAGGCTTGTTTTTAATTGAATAAAATAACATATCTTAATGAAACTTTTTACACATACTTAACACCTTTTATACTACATTAAAAAATTTTTTGTGGCCCCCTGTCGTCTGCTACAATTTTTTGGAAAATACACCAAAAAAACCTGGCGTGCATGATAACTGTCCTCAGGAAAGTTTGAAAAAACAAACAAAAACATGGTTTTGATCAACATCAAAGCGGCCTTGGAATGAACTAAAAAAACAAAATTTGGCTGAAAAATAACAAAATGGCGGCGTTTTTTCGAAAATCGAGGTTTTTTTTCCCCAGAAATCGGTTATAACTAAAAAAATTTAGTGCCGATTTTTTCATCCGTAGTTCATTCTGAGCATCAACATGTGCAGATTAACGTGTTAAAATTTCAGAACGATTGGATAATATTGTTTTTCTTAATCATGCACGCCAACTTGCAAAACGTTGTTTCGAGAAAATCGTGCTTAAAGTTAAAATTCAATATTTTTTGCAATAAATCTTACCGAAAATTAATCTGCGATGCCTGGACCATACAATGTACCTTCTTCTTGCTCATACTCCTCCTCTTCCAAAGATTTTTGCTCCCTTCGAGCAGTTCTGGCCTCTTTAGATGCCTCAGTCGAGTGTTTTTCCGCCTGGTCGATTCTTGCAGCATCTCTATGTTCTGCATGTTCCAGCGCACGTTCGGCAATCGTAACTCCCATTACTTGCATTATTTTCAAGATAGCCATAAATCCTTCATTAAATGTACATGTAGAAATATTTGCAGCCATATTTAGTACGTTTTTCCCACAAAAAGTATGTTTGGGGGCCAAATTCCAAACACAAGAATTATAGCTTTCGTTATTATTCTGCGGAAAATTGCCCAAGCAGCGCTTTAATAAATCTTTTGATGATAAGTCATCATAAATAGGCTTTAAAATTTCTTGTACCTCATCATTTAAAGGTGGAGGATGCTTGAAATTTTTTAATGCATTATCACCAGCTGCCTCCGCCTTGCGCCAGTTACACCAAGTCGTTTCTCCAACAGGACAATAAGAATGTTGAGGGTTCTCATCAGTTGAAATTTTGTGGTGATATGCTGCCCAAATTTACTTGGGCATATTTTCAACTGAATCAGGATTTCGTCGTATAGCTAGGCCATAATATGTGGCAAAATTTTTCATTAATTTTAGTGTCAGTAGGACTTTTTTCGGACCTTTTTTGGAGACTCTACACTTTTTTTTACAGCTATTTTTTTTTGTTTTTTTTTTTTTTACCAAGGTTAACTGTTTTTTTTTGCTTCTTTTAAAGGTAATGACTCACTTATCTTTCTCTACACTTTGGATTAAGTCGATGTAGCGATATAGCGAAGTCAATGAAAATCATAGAAAAAATGACCTTGGAGCGCTTCGCTATATATACTCACAAAATTTTTTTTTTTAGAATTTCAATTTTTTATTATTAAAATCATGTGTTTAAAGCTTCATTCTAACATATTCAATCAAAAAACAAAAATCGATTTTTCAAAAATTTGGAGGTGCTATGTTGCCTTAAGAAATCGTGGTTACATTTACCCTGCGTGCCTTAACCCCGCCGACTAGCTCAGTCTGGTCGTGGGCCTTTGGGGACCAGGATTTCTTCGTGCTACGGGACGCACACGAGACAAACACACACAGACTATGGGTAAGGATATTGAAGGTTCCATGTGGGCATCACTATTTATAAAAACTCAACTCTACTCCATCCTTATTATACTCTTTATTGTTTCTTTAGTCCTGGTGCGAAAAACAAACAAATTCGAGAACAAACAAAATTCAGTAACCGTGGAATAACAAGCACCTAGGAAATAGACTTAAAAAAAAAACAATATAATGCACTTTAGCAAGAGCTCTGCTGATTTCTGATATTAAATGCTGTGGGTGATTATTGATTCCACCCAATTCCGATCGGAATCGGTTCACACCCATCTTGACAAATATATCCCAAATTTAGAATTTCAAACTTATATAAATAAAAATTCTAATATATAAAGTATATGAGATAAAATATAAATAAAAATTCAAATATATATAGTATATGAGATAAAATATAAATAAAAATTCAAATATATATAGTACATGAAACTAAGTCGAACATAATTAACACCCACTCCAAGGAAAGAGAGAAAAAAGATTCAAATTAAAATAAATCGACAAATAAATCAACGAAAAAAAAAGAAAGAAGAGATATGAAAAGTATGGATGCTGTCTTAGTTCATTTACCAAAATTATATACATAAATTTTTCATTTATGCTAAATTATTTGCTTCTTTTGTTTTGTTACTATATCTGAAGAATTAAATCTTTAAAACCAATAACTCATGCAATTTACTCTAATCCATGTTCATGCTTAAATAAAAAAACTTCTGACCTCAAAACTGCTTATTCGGTACCTATCTTGACCACGTGACCATCCAGTTTCAATTCCGGCAACACTAGTACGAAAAATATGGGACATGGAACACTCACAAAGACCACAAATCTTGCCGGAAACTATAATACTCCGAAAGTTTGTCCAACAATATATATATATATATATATATATATATATATATATATATCCACAACACTATTTTTTTGTTTCTTTTTCTGTTCATATATATGTATATATATATATATATATATATATATATATATATATATATATATATATATATATATATATATATATATATATATATATATATATACATATATATATATATATATATATATATATATATATATATATATATATATATATATATATATATATATATATATAGATATATATATACATATATATATATATATATATATATATATATATATATATATATATATATATATATATATATATATATTTATGTATGTATACATATATATATATATATATATATATATATATATATATATATATATATATATATATATATATATATGTATATATATATATATATATATATATATATATATATATATATTTATATATGTATACATATATATATATATATATATATATATATATATATATATATATATATATATATATATATATATATATATATATATACACACCCGCTCCAGCGGGTGTTGACTACATTGCTCCGCAGTGCCTACTAGATTTGGAGCTCACAACTCGCATTCATGGTAGGGATGAATGGCGTGATGGTGTCACCCTCGAAAATGGGCTGATCCATGTGTACACTGACGGCTCAAAGCTAAACAATAGAGGGTGTATACTCAGATGAGCTGAATCTCAAGCTGTCCTTCCGTCTACCAGACCATTGTAGTGTCTTTCATGCGGAGGTTGCGGCTATTTTACAGGCAATCGACTGGCTTCTGTGTAATCGAATATTCGGGGTTAATATTGGCATTTACAGATAGATAGATAGATAGCCAAGCGGCTATTAAGTCCCTTGCTGGTCCTTGTACAGTTTCCATGATTGTTGCTGAATGCCGTGCATCTCTTAGGGAGATGTCGAGCTATTCGGTGGTTCAATTGATTTGAGTACCTGGACATAGGGGTTTTCAGGGCAATTGTGAGGCCGATGAGCTAGCAAGGCTTGGAACCTTGTAACCGGAGGTCTCCTGCTCCCTCTCAATAGGTATACCGATGTTATCGGTCAAACTGGCCATTAGGCAAAAATATCTCGAGGATGCTAGGAGGTCCTGGGCAGATGAATCATCCTGTGCAATAGCAAGGCAGTCCTGGGTATCCATGGATGCACATCGCACCAGGCTGCTTTTAGGCTTAACTCGAAGCGCTCTACGCTGCACAGTGGGAGTTCTTATGGGCCATTGCCTCATAGGACGGCATGCACAACGATTGGGAGTGCAGTTTAACGATTTCTGTCGGAGTAGGAGGAGTCCGACCTCCACCTCTTGTGTCAGTGCCCGGCGTTGGCAAGGAGAAGGTTGGCGGCAATTGGTGCTCCCTTTCTCTCAAACCTGACCGAGTTGTCCCTGGTCAATTTAAAAGGAATAACGCGATTTGTCAAGGGAAGCAGATGGTTTCTCGAGTTCAGTGAGTAGGAGAGAGTCACAAATTAGTTTGGCATCACAACGGGCCTCTGATCTGCCTAATTGTGTCGGGCGGCAGACCTCTGTAGACCGGCAGCCACTTTAACCTCACCTAACCTAAGGTAATGGAATATATTTTGTGAAGTCAGTTGGATTGGAAAAATTCAGTCTTCAAGTGAAGTCCATCCAACCAAGGAACATCGTGTGGAAATAGTAGGTAGTAAATATTAGTTCAAGGGTTCAGCTTGATAAAACGCTTTTGTAGTGGAATTTATCTAGCTATCCTGAACAGTTTGCGTAGGATTTGTGGTATTAATAATTAATAATATTAGTTTGTCAAAGTTCGTGGGTCGAGCTTGGTAAAACACTTTTATAGTGGAATTTATCTGGCTATCCTGAACAGTTTGCGTAGGGTATGTGATAATAATTAATAATTAATCTGCCAAGTGTTGACAGTATTTAAACTATGAATTAATGTAATAACTTAAATTTAATACAAAAATAGACCTAACGTTTTGTATGAGAATCCTCCAAATTAGTTTTTATTTGTTTTTATACAGCACGAACGTTCAGTTCAATTTCAGCAGATCGAGAAAGTATTTCTCTGTTGAACAGATCGTGAGCAGGTGAACTTAGTGGGCTTTATCACTTAGTGTTGTCTTTCGCATGAAAGACGCCCACTGATCGTCCATTTGGATCAGCTAGCTGGTAATAAGCACCGCCGATCTTTTTCATAACCATACTAGGTAAAAACTTGCGGTCCAGCTTTGCATTGTAGTGCCGGAAGTTGCGCCTGAAGACCATTTCGCCAGGTGGGTATGAGACCAGCCGGGAACGAAAATTATAGGCCTTGACATTGCGAGAATGGGCTTTGGTGGTGAGGTCGCGAATGGTTTGTCGTAGGAGTTCGATGTGGTCAGCGGATGGTAAGGCGTTTTCGGGGTCCTCCAGGAGATGGAGTTGACGCCGAAGGGCGTAAGTGCGGCCATCGGTGACCATGGGTTGTCCGAAAACTGCTTGGTATAGCGACGTTCCTATGGTTTGTGTGGAGCTGAGCGTAGTGCGCAAGTTATTTCCGAGAGTTTTCCATCCCATTCTTTTTGCGCGGGATCCACATAGGACCTGATCGCTGCCAGGATGGACCTGTTAAGACGCTCGGTGGCGTTGGCCTGAGGGGAATACACGGCGGTTAACGTGTGTTTGATTCCGAATTCTTGTAGAAAAGATGTGAATAGCGAGGACCGAAATTGTACGCCGTTGTCAGACACGATGGTTTCAGGGACTCCGACAAGGTAGAATACTTTCTTTCGAAAGATGTCCACTAATGCCATCGCAGTGAATTTTCGAAGCAGCTCGATGAATGGGAACCGCGAAAGGTGGTCGAGAACGATGAGCGCTCCAATATTACCAGACTTGGACCTAGGGTAGGGGCCGATAATGTCAATATACAAGCGCTGGAATATGCGCTCGGGAACTGACTGAAGCGTCATTGGTGGTCGAAGGGTGTGTGAAAGAGCTTTGATGGTCTGCAGGTGATGCAGGATCCAACATACGCTTTAACTTGAGCGGCCAGTTTGGGCCAATAAGACCATTTCCTTAATTGGCCGAGGGTTTTGGCCACGCCACCATGCGCGCTCAAGGGTGGATCATGCGATCTCTTCACTAATGCTGCCGTCATCTCTGACGGCATCCACAACTTCCAGGCCACTTCTTCCTGTAGTAGGTTTCCGGTCGCATACTCAGTACGCTTGTGTATGTACCCATCTACTACTTTTAGGTCCGGCAGTTGGTGTTGTTCTGCCTTGACTTTTGCCGCTAGCTCCATATAAGAAGCGCTGTTGAAATGAGGCGAAGTCAGGTCTAGTTCCATGGGAGTCTCATCGCTCTCCGCTGGCGTCAACGCCTCGGCAGAGAACATGCACGACAAAGAGTCGTTTCGGTGGACGATGGTAAAGTTAAACCGTTGAAGTTTAAGGGCCCACCGGGCTAAGCGATCACTTAGATCTGGTTAGTGCATTAGCCATTTTAAGGAAGCATAGTCGGTCACGATTTCGAATCCATGACCTCCCACTTAGGCACGGAACTTCTTGATTGCCAGCACCGCTGCCAGACTTTCTTGCTCAGTGACGGTGTAACTTCGCTGAGCGGGATTCAGCTTGTGTGAAATGTAGGTTCAGCTCCGTCTCCTGTGCGTTGCACCAGTACGGCACCTACTCCATGTTGACTTGCGTCACATTGGATGGAGAAGGGCTTGTTGAAATCGGGGCTGTGCAACACCGGGGCTGTGCAACACCGGGGCTGAAGCAAAGCTGAGTTTCAGTTGCCTGAAAGCGTTTAGCCTCTCATCGATCCACACAAACTGACTCCGCTTAGAAAACATGTCTGTCAGTGGTGTCGACAAAGACGCATATTCCCTGACGAAGCGCCAATACCAGGCTCAGACCCCAAAAATCTCCGCAACTGCTTCGTAACCGTCGGAAAAGGAAAATCCATAATGGATTTCACCTTGTCGGGGTCCGTGCTAATCGTGTCCTTACCAACAATGTGGCCGAGGTACTTGACTTCTCGCAAGAGGAACTTACTCTTTTCCACATTGATGGTAAGGCCAGCTTGTCGCAGATGAAATGCAACCTGATGAAGAACCTGCAGGTGGACGTCAAACTGTTCTGTTATTACTAGCAGGTCGTTAAGGTACACGAATACCTGGTGCTTAAGTTGGAGCGGAATGACCTTGTCCATCAGTCGCGACATCGTTTGAGGAGCGTTACACAACCCAAACGGCATCATGACAAAATGGTAAAGGGGGCGCCCGGGCACAGTGAAGGCTGTGTTCTCCCTCGACTTCTCATCTAAAGGGATCTGCCAGAAGGCATCCTTTAGATCAAGGCTGGAGATGTAATTTGCCTTTGGAAGTCGGCTGGGAATACCGTCGATGAGCGGCAAAGGGTAGGCATCCTTCACTGTGACCGAGTTGACCTTCCGGGCATCTAGCCATAAGCGCACCTTCGAGGGCTTCACCACCAACGTTACCGGTGAAGACCATGCACTCTTCGATTACGCCCAACGCTAGCATCCTGTCAATTTCCTGGTATATGAGCTTTTCAACGTGATGTCACCTGATACTCGGCCTACGGCTTGAAGTTGAGTGCCGTCAGCTGTCTTCAACCCAAGAGAAGCTCTTTTCCAAGGAAAAGCGTTTCTCTCGAGGAATGAGCGAGCCAGATCAGCCGCCATAACGCTCACGTTGGCCCCCGTGTCGATCAAACCCGATGTCAATTGGCCGAACAACAGAACCTGTGCGTAGGGTTATAGTTGCACAATCCAGCTGGTAACGCCAACGCCAAAATTGAGTGTAATAACGCCTCATTCGCAAAGTTGAGCGTTTAGGCACGCGGCGAGGTTTCGTATTGATATCAATTTCGGTAGCGAAAATTCGGGTTCGAACCGCCGTGTATTTCTTTAACTGCAGGTGGTATGGTAAAAATCAGATGAGTGTATAAGTAATTCAGGTGGTTGTAGACATACATCAGGTGATGATAAAGAAAGTGCAGGTGATGGCAACACGCCAGGGTGTCCAGCATCAGGGGGATTGGTTTGATGAATGTCGGCTGCGATGCTCCTTTCTACCTGTAGGAGCGAAGTGGATGGCCTTGTCTCTTTGGGAGGCTCATGGTAGAATCCGGCACTCCCGTGGGTGGGTTTTTTGATTGGCATACGGGGCACTGAGGCTTGTAGGTGTTTTCTTTACCGCTCCCTTAGCAAAAGATACGCCTCTCTTGCAGGCAGTCGTCAAACTTGTGTCCTACCTTCCTACAATTTCAACAGGTAGGCAAGACTGTCGCGGCGCAAATTTCCGTTTCCCGGGAACCATCCTCCAACTGGTCTTGAGGCTCCTCTTCCAAGATTCCTGAATATGTCTCCCAGGCGCAGACCGGCGGCGGCCACTCAGCTCCAGCTCAAAGTTCTCCACTCGGAGAACGGCATGACGGAGAATCCGACAAGAGGGCAAGTGGATTTGCAGCAGGTCGTGGCGAATCTCTGGTAGCAGATTGCACCGGAGGATTTCTGCCAACTCACCATCGCTGATGGGGCGCTGCAAGCGGTCGGCTAATCGATGAACCTCCGCGCAAAAGTCTTCAAATGACTTATTTGTTCGTTGCTTCCGTCCTCGGATGATCTCCATCAGGTCGTCGTCCGAGTAGCGACCTCCGAACTGATCACTCAGCGCCGCCTCCAGATCTCGCCATTGAAAGTCTCGTCTGGAGCGGTGGAATCGCCAATACAAGTCCGCGGCGGCTCCGGTGAACAAAAGATATACGTGCGGACACAAAGAGTGGAAGTGACTAGCGAGGGTTTGTCTGGCGAGAGCCTTGACCCGGTAAATAAAAACTTTCACAGGCAAGGATTTGTCTTTCCCTGAAAATTTGAGGTTCCAGCCTCCGATGATGCTGGCCACCCTGTCGGGAGTCATCTGGCCTGTATCTTCCCGAGGCAAGCGCGGAGCATATTGCTGTTGGGTCGGAACATAAGCTCGTGCCCTGGGGTTTAATCGGGGAGTAATCTCGGCCTTTGGCTGGGGCGGCAGACTCAGGTCAGTCATCCGTTCTAAAATAAGGTGCATACTGTCCTGCAGGGTGTTGATTTGCTGCTGAAATCCGCTCAACTCCCTCTTGATAATGGAGTGAACTCCGGCAGCGTCAGGTGGAACATCAAACAACGGCGAACCTTTAGGATCGGGTGGCTGACCCAACACCGTCGCTCCATTTGCATCTTGTAAATTAAAGTCCATAATGGCCTGCCTCTCCATACCCCTGGTGGTAATTCCGGGCCTGACAGTTTTAGGGCTTGCCCCGCCCGTCGAGGGGGCTTGTTCCGCGTCAAGGGGGAACCTCAGTGCTCCACGGCACAAAGGAAAGTCAGAATTGTTCTGTAGCCACTGTTCCAGGCAGCTCTTGTGGAACCGATGGTCACACTTTGTGGTATGTGTTGCTTGAGAACTGGTAAACTGCTGCTGACAAATGGAGCACTGAGACTCCACCGTCACACTCGCCAAGTCTTCGCTACTGTGTCGCAGTGGTATTTTTGACCAAAATGAAATATTTTTCCTGAGGAAAATCGAATGTAATAGTTAAGGTGCACGCTCTCGTGACTAACAGAAATCAATACTCTTAAAATCTATAGGTGATTTGCTAAGAATTCAGTTGTCGCAAACCCCGAAATATAAGTATAGTATGGTTGCACACTTACTAGTGTGACTAACTCTTAGAGAAAATTTTTTTTCTAAAATAGAAATTGCACGAACTTTCTAAAAATAATTATAATCGTTAATGAAAAATAAAGCTAGTGCAACACAATAACTAAGTGACAAAATTTTTTTTTACAAATTTCAATGAAGTTATGCCTTCTTTTTGGGCTAGACCCGATCAGAACTTCCCCTGTCAGGTCCGCTGGCTGGTTGGTTAGTTGATGAAAGATGAAATGTTGCCTTACGAAATTTAACAAATTTAAGTTTGATACAAAATACTCTACTTTACCAAATTTAACAAATTATGTTGGATACAAAATATTCTACTTTACGAAATTTAAGAAGTTAAAGTTGGATACAAAATTCAACAAAAGGTTGATAAGGGTCGCTTCCCAAAAGGGAAACGCCAATTATTGAGGTCTGTCTGCCTCCTCCGGAATCCCATCAAAGGAGGAGTAGGGAAAAGAAATCAACTATGTTGCTGTTTGGCTCAGATCCAGCCATTGGCCTAAGTCTGACCAAGCTGCAGGGACGTGTAGGTAGCGCACGCCAACCCCACGTAGTCCACCACAGCTTGAACCAAACCCGAGCCAAAGACCGAACCTGAGTGTGTGTGTGTGTGTGTGTGCGCGTGTGTGTGTGCGTGTGTGTGTGTGTGTGTGTGTGTGTGTGTGTGTGTGTGTGTGTGTGTGTGTGTATGTGTGAGTTGGGGGAGAGGCGCACTGGCGCCTCTAAGCACTCAGGCCAAAGGACCCATTGTACTCATTTCCCCCTGCCTACCATAGTTTCCCAGACCTCTTGATAAAGTCTAGGATCACTGATAGGGGAAAAGAGGCTATCGTCTGCATGCGTGCAACATCCCAGCCAAAGCATTGATATCTGAGACGCGCAAACGCTGGGCATTCACAGAGGAAATGCTCCGCAGAGTCAGCCTCTTCTAGACAGGATGAACAGAGGTCATCCTGTGCAACACCTATTCGGTACATATGTCCTCCTAGGCAGTTGTGTCCAGTCAGAATACCTACCATGGCCCTGCAAACTTTCCTGCTCTTATTGAGCAAGAATTCCACAGTCACATGGTTGGGTTCTGAAAGGAATACCTTCGTGTGCCTGGCCACACCGGCAGCCGTCCATCTATCTTTGTGAGCATCATCTACCCACTTTCGAATAATGGCACGTGCAGATGCGGTTGGCACACCCAAGGCGGCTTCAGGGCCCCGTAGCGGAAGTTCCGAACCTTGCTTCGCAATGACGTCAGCAATTTCATTCCCCTCAACACCACAGTGCCCCGGTACCCAGAGCAGATGCACCCTATTGAATCTGGCGACAGAGTTCAATCGTGCTCTGCACTCTTGGACAATTTTCGAGTTTGTCAGGGGTCTACGCAGCGCCATCAGTGCAGCTTGACTGTCACTGCAAATAGCAATGCTCTTTCCCCTCCATCTTTCCTCAATTGCCCAACAGGCAGCTCTCAGGATAGCAAACATTTCTGCTTGAAAAACCGAAGCGTGCTCTCCAAGAGAGAAAGCCCATCTGCCATTCGATGAATGTAGATAGACACCAGCTCCAGATCTACTATCTGACCTCGAGCCGTCCGTGAAGAAGATCTCCGAATATCCCCTCGTACACAGATCCGGATCATCCCAGTTACTTCTGCTTAAGAGGATTACTTCGTACCTTCTTCTGAAGTCGAGGAAGGGCACCCGAGCGTCCGAAGGCATCGCGAGAATCGGAGAGATCTCACACATCGACCTCCTAATAGAGCAGTGCCCCACATCGTCTTCACCTACCCATAAGCCAAGCTGAGCTAGTCTATGGGCAGAGCTCATCGCCACTCTGAACTTGAATGTCGAGAGGAGGCAGATTGAGAAGCGCATCAAGGGCCGCACCCGGAGTAGTGCTCATGGCACCACAGATACCCACGCACACCGTCCTTTGCAGCGTGGCTAACTTTTTCCGAGCATACAATAGCCTCACGATAGTCCACCACACCACCGATGCGTACGTGAACATCGGCCTAATTATTGCTGTGTAGATCCCCATCACTACACGAGGCTTTAGACCCCATGTGGTAGCAAAAGCTCTCTTGCACTGCCCGAAAGCTTTTATAGCACGAGTAAGCTTCACTTCCACATGTTTCTTCCAGAGAAGTTTTTTGTCCAAGATTACTCCAAGATATTTGACTTCATCTGAAAGTTGAAGTGTTACACCCTTCATGATTGGAAGCACTAGTCCTCTCAGTTTTCTTTTCCTGGTAAACAAAACAAGTTTCGTCTTACCAGGATTCACTGTTAAGCCGTGCCTCGAACACCAGCTGCCAATCAGATCCAATGCACGCTGTGTATTTCTACATACCACATTCAGATCTTTACCGACAGCCAGTGCGGCCACGTCATCAGCATAAGCTTGTTCGTGCAGCCTTTCTTGTTGCAGTTCGTTAAGCAGGGAGTCGACTAGCATACTCCACAGGAGCGGTGATAGGAGGCCCCTTTGAGGGCATCCATTTGTCGCCTCTGTTCTTAAGTAGCAATCGGATCCAGCTTCCGCCAGCAACCATCTCTGCGTCAGCATGGCATGAATCCACCTAAATAAGACATCATCCACGCCATGCACTTTCGCAGCATCACATAGTTCCACGAAGGGCGCGCAATCAAAGGCCCCTTCAATGTCCACAAACACCCCCAGCGCATACTCACCATTGGAGATCGCTCCCTCAACTCTGGCCACCAAAGAATGAAGGGCCGACTCGCATGATTTTCCTCGCTGGTACGCATGTTGCTCATCATTCAAAGGGTTAAACCTAAGCGCCGTAGTACGTATGTGTCGTTCGACAAGTCTCTCTAGGCATTTCAACATAAACGAAGTTAAACTGATTGGTCTAAAGTTCCTTGGATCGGAATAGTCATCTCTCCCCGGTTTAGGTATAAAAACTACCTTAACCTCTCGCCAAGGTGACGGAACATACCCCAAGGAAAGGCATGCCCAGAAGATTTCTCTCAGGTCTGCCGCCAAGTGGTCAATTCCCTCCCTAAGCATAACCGGATAGATACCATCCAGGCCCGGCGATTTGAAATTTTCAAAAGACATAATTGCATCCCTGACCTTTTCACTAGTGACCACAGATCTAGTTGTGTACCAGCACTTCCTACTGCTGCGAAGAGCAGGGATTTCGGTCACAGGCGCATTTACCTTCTGCGACTCAATCACCGGGGCTCCCGGGAAGTGAGTCCCAAGTAAAGTCTGCAAAGACTCCTTTTTGGACTTGGTAAAATCACCATCCGAGCGTTTTAGAGAGTCTAGCTTAGCTGATTGATCCTTCTCTAGGACTTTGCAAAGCCTAGACGTCTCCCGTGCGCCTTCCAGTCTTTCACAGTAAGATCTAAATGATTCCCTCTTAGAGGTCCTCACCAGCTTCTTATACGTTCTCTGCAAAGTTCTGTAGGCGATCCAGTCATCCTCATTGTGGCTCTTACAAGCTCTGTTGAGACTTTTCCTGGTACTTTTCCTTAGCTTCTGTAGTTCCCGATTCCACCAGGGAACCGTCTTGCCACATCTGCTCTTACTGATCGGGCAGGCCTCTTCATAGCTACTCATTAGGTCTCTATTCAGAGTGCTCAACCGGGATTCTATTGACTTTGGCGATTTTATCCTACCACTAGGACGCGCTTTGTCTGCAAGAAGCCAATTGAACGTAGGCCAATCAGTGTTTCTTGGGTTTCTTCTTTCCACTACGGGTGTTAGATCCGTGGCTAAAGAGAACACCAAGTAGCGATGATCAGAGAGTGAATCCTCATCTAATACATTCCATCCAGTCATTGATCCAACTATTCCAGCTGAACATAGCGATACATCAATGACCGCCCTTCTGTTTGGGGTGACAAATGTGGGAGTAGTCCCAGTGTTTAAAATCATCAGCCCGGCAGAAGTTATAAAATCAAAGAGACTTTTACCCCTGGCGTTACATTTGTTGCTACCCCAGCTGGTATGCTGGGAGTTGGCATCGCAGCCCACCACAAGTTCAAGTCTCTCCGATTCAGCGTACAGAACCAGGTCCTTTAACTCCTGTATCGGCGGCGGGAGTAAGGAGTCAAAGGGAAAGTAAGCTGAGGCAACTATCGTGCGCTTAAGCCTACCATTTTCTCGGTGTTGTACGACGACCGCTGACAGGTCCGGGCTTGAAATCTGTCTGAGCATGGTGGCATCAGGCAGATTGGAAGCCAGAACACAAGTCCTCGGCCGTATTGACCTTTCATCATAAAAGATCTTGGCCCCCGTGGTTGGACTAAGTACGTAGATCCTACCGCCTCGAACCCACGGTTCCTGTACAAGTGCAATGTAGGGGGAGGCTTGCAGTTTTGTCAATTTTTCGCTCAAAAGATAGGACGAAGCCTTGGCACGCCGCAAGTTGATCTGGACAAATCTTATACCTTCAGGCACAGAAACGTCCGGAGTTTAAATCTTTGGATCCCTTTGCAGGGACCCTTAGATAATGTTCGCGTGACCAGTGAAAGAATCTTATGGGAGAGAATTTCCACTGGATCTCTGCGTTTTGCTCTGGCGATCTGTCCATAGACAGTCACAAAAGCTCGTGCCTCACCACTTCCTGATTTGGTTAAATTTAACCGCATACAAGAAGTAGCTCAGCACCATCCGGTACCTGTCTCTTAGCATCGAGAAACTTCTCTGGTCAAGTACGATCACCAGGTTGAAACCATCTTCACCTGTGGTGGGATTCTTCCTGGGATTCATGTACTTGATGATCCAGTGTTTCGCATCGATGCCCGGATTCAGTTTGCCGAACATGCCAGTGATGTCACCTGCACTCTTGCGAGGACCAGGGATCCAACAACTGACATAATAGGGTTTGGCCAGGTCGGAGTCCAAAATGGTAAATTTGGGCCGACTGCCAGTACCCAATTTAAGAACGACCTGTGTGAGCCACTCCTTAGATGTTTGATTGGAGCAGGCGACTTGGAGGTGACCATCCACAAACTTCGCTTGCGTGAAGTTGTAAACTGGTCCCGACTCCGCTATCTCTCGCCACAGTTCGTTCTTAAGGATTCCACACAGTTCGTTCTTAAGGTTCGTTCTTAAGGACCCTTGCCAGACACACCTATCACAACAACCAGCGAAGAAGACGCAGCTTCTGCATACGTTCTCCTCCCTACCCCTGTGGAAGGTGTGTTTGTGCCAGAAGGGCCAGCCTCTACAAGATCTCTCTCGCAGATTTTGACACCTTTCGGCACCTTGCGCTCAGAGATGCAGGTATCCGCTTTCGCCTCAACCTTGCGTCTCTTTCGTGCGCCGCCGCTGGCAGATTTGGCCTCTGTGCTGGCCGGCTGGGAGTTCTTCGGTGTGACCGGTCCCTCCTTACCTTTCAGCGTCGTCGCTGAATCCCGATTTGCATCAGGAATCATCGATTTCTTGAACAGAGTCCTCTTCTGTCGACGGCTAAGAGCTTTCCCTGGTTCACGAAGTTCAGTCGGCGTAGCTTTGCATCCAGCTGCCGGTCCAGAACATTTCTGCTCCGAACATGCGATCTTAGCATCACCAGCCAACCTTTCTTTCGCTACCCCGGGTCGGCTCAGAGGTTTCGCTGCCTGACGTCCAGTCTCCAGGGAAACACCTGCAGTTAATACTGCATTTGTCTCTCCGTCAGCCTTCGGCGGCAGCTTGCCCCTTTTGCGCAGTCTCCTACGTTGGCTGCGACTGAGAACCTCCACAGGTTTCCAGAGTTCAGAGGAATGAGCACTCTTACTATCTGTACTTCCCGCGGGCGTCTCATTTGCACTAGTCGGAGTTACCTCCTCTAATGCATCCCTTCTCCTCTTATGTGAGGATTCGGGAAGAAACATCTTTACCCCTGGTACGGCCGTAGTCGGACTTCCAGCTGGTGCTGTACTCGCCTTTCCGGAGCCTGTGATCAGGGGGGATGCTATCAGCAAATCCGAAAACTTGCTGGCCATGGAGTCTTCCACGATGGTAACCTGTGAGCTTCCACTGCAACCAGGGTCCTCCATTGCAGTCATACATGAGGTTGGGGCCTGCAGAATCCGAGCCCCTGCCGTGCTGAGCACGGGTGGATTTCCAGACTCAGTCCGGCTGCCACCTGCAGAGATAAAGTCCTTGGGATTCATCCTCATGCTTACTACAGCCATCAGGCTGCAAATATACACATTTTACTGAGGATAGAGTTACCTCGTTACCTAAAACCCTCCTCCTTTCTCCGGGCTTGGGACCGGCATATCACAAGTTAGACTTGTGAGCGGCGGAGTTTAAGAGAACCTGAGTCAAACAGCAAATAAAAATATGGTTTGCGATAGCTTCCCGACATGAAGTGGGGCAGGGGCCCTCCGGATGACCTGGACAGGAATGGCGGTAAACCACCAATTCCTGTAGTCGGAGGCCAAACTCAGGGTTGCTCCCAGAGCCAAAATGCTCGAAGAAAAAACAAACACAAAGGGAAGCTACCCAAGAGGTAAACTACCAGGAAAGAAGCTAAAGGGATTGGATTGGGAAAGGATGTTTTGCGGCTATTAGGGAAGAGCGAGCTGTGCATGTCTTACTAATGGGACTGTTCTGTTGAACGAAATAGAATTGAATCGCAAGGGAGGCGATTCTAAAACATGCAAGTGAGAATGGAAATTGTTGGGATAAAGACGTAGTCTGAAGGGAGTATGAGTCGAAACTCATAAACTATTTTCTCACTTGGGTGGGGTTACCCAAAAAAAAGTTTCGGGCCCCACGTTGGGAGCCATTTGTAGCGAATTGTGATAATTGAGGTGGCCTAAGCACAACTCAAAACTAGACCAAAGTCCAGAACCAAGAGTGGTAAGGTCCAAAAAGTGGAATGGCTAATGCCATTCTAGAGGCAAATTCAAAAAAAAACCAAGAGTTGCCCCGAGAGCAGGGCACCCTAGAATTAGCCGTGAAGGGCCCTCGTCCGCATTAGCGGAGTACCCTTTAACCAACCCCGACGGATGCTGGTATGCCGCTTTGCTAGCTCGCTGCGGCTGGGGTGGGTTCTTGAAAAATGGAGTTGGTTTGCTCTCAGAAAAACGGGATGCTACATGTAATTCATCCGTCATTACAGTGTAGCCGCAAACTGGTATAATAAATATACTCAAAAAGGGAAAGGGGGCTTAGTTCCGTAAAGGAAACCACCCGTGGCTCTGCAACATGGGCTGACTAACCAGACCCAGTGCACGTGTCGACGCACGGAGCCAAAAAGCTGAAAAATTTTACGCGGGAAAGGAGAAGAAATATTACCCCTCTTTTCATAGTAACCCCCGGGTGAGGCAGACAGCACCGATTGTTGGGGGAGCCCTGACCCCCGATGGTCTGGGGTGAAACGAAAACTGAAAAAAAAAGAGAAAATTGGCCAATGTCCATCCCATTAACGTAAGCTGAAATTCAACACGAAAAACTCTAACGAATCATTGGCGAGCCGGGCCTGACGCGGACTCTGAAAAGGAAAGTCTTCCCGGGCTTTCGCCCAATACGAAGGCCAGCGGTTAAATTTACAAATTCATCATACTTTATTAAATTCAAGTTTTACTCAAGCGAAATGAAAATAAATTCTCGAAACAAATGCAATGCGATGCAGATAAGATTGGAACCATGCAAAAAAGGTGGTATGTTGCACATTATTGACCATTGCAAGTATGTGAAATAAAATTCCTTGCCATTGAGAAGACAAATTTCCTTCTAAACATATGGCAAACAAGGACTATATGGTAATGCAGCAAATAACCAGAATGTCATAAAATCATATAAAATTTTAGGAGTGTTAATTGTGTTCGTGGAGGAAATTAGTTCGTAGTTCAGAATGCGTGAATTGTTATTGTGTTGGTTAAAATATACCCTGAAAGTTGAGTTTTCGCACGTCAACCGTATTGAATTATTTTTACCCAATACATGTGGCCACACGCTGTTCGAACTTTTTATTTTTATTTTATTTTTCTTATCAAATGACTTCCTATATTCTTCCAAACAACGATACATTTTTGTTTATTCCCCGGGTCAAATGATTAGTTAGGGTTTGGCAGTCAAAATTCTCTTTGCTTTCTTTAGTAAGAAACAATTAATTAGCATCATTATAGAACATATTTCGCTCACGCACCATTTGGATCTATAATTTTGTTTTCCTTTTTTTTCTCGCAAAAAACAGAAACACAGAAAAGAAAAAGGCGCATACCCCGAATACTAGAAATTAGCTGCTTCTGTCTCGCATTACTTACATACAATCTATAAATGGTTCCCGATTAACCGTTACTTAATAATTTAGTTAATTAAAACATCGCTTTAGTCTACGTTTTGAAGTTAGTTTTTTTTCTCTGTCTTGGCTGACAAAACTCCACAAGTTTGAATTTATTTCAATAACGGACAAATTAAATAGAAGCAATTCGACAATTTTGTTTGTTTCCACTTTACACTCAATTATGAAAAATATGCGTGGTCATATGCCGGCGCCACAAGCTAATTTCATTGAACTTTTTTTTTTTTTAGAAAAAAATGCAGGTTGTTTCGCATTACTTTGGTAGCCAGAAAGAAAAAACAACACTTAAACTAGCATGATTAAAAACTGAAATATATCCTTAACAATTTCGGATAAAAAAACTGCAGAAAAATACATAACATCAAAAGTATAGGATAGTTCTGTCGTCGTAAATAGCAACCCCTGCACGTTCCCCTGGCAAACCCGCTAATAATGTTTTTCTTTTCTTTTTTCGAACGTGATCGCATAAAGCGATAATAGCAGCTTCGTCATTTTGCATACGATTCCGTCGCTTATTACTACAATTGACTTTGACAAAGATCGTGATTTGTATGCTGTATCGTTTTCATTTAGACATCATTCGAAGCATACAACGCATGTATGGCCCACATTGATTTATGCGTTTCCAGAATATTATTATACTTTTAAATCATTAGGACGCCTTGAAGACGTTCCGCATGCGGGACTCGGTGTATAACCGGTGGAATATTTTATATGGTGAAGCCGATACTTTATGAGAAGTTCATTAGCAGCTCTTTTTTCAGAAGAAAAGGCACATGGCGTGGGAGCAACTTTTCAAATCACTACTACATTCCAGGACAAAATTCTTAACAAACGTTTAGAGGGCACACAGGTGTAGAACAAACATATTCATTTACACTTTAGTCATAGGGTACTTTCAACGTTTACCCTTAGGTTAATTTCGAAATCTCAATTCTCCAACATTTACACCTTTAGATGACAGTCGCGTACACCGCACTCAGAGACACTTGCCACTGTATCTACTGCACTTTAGTCTAAATACATCTTGAACTTGAGCTTTTATGGCAAGGGTTGCTGCATTCAAATGCCAACCGCTCAGTGCTGATTGGCAAAAATCAACGCGACTAATGAAATGTGCAGGTCACAAGATTCGAATTCATCAAACCCACAATTAAAACCACCGAAGTATCTTTGAAGCAAATGTACAACAGGTACGTGTATTTAATTGTTAGTATCTAGATAATCCTATCATTCGAATCACTATCATAATTATTGCACCTAAATAAACCTCCGTGGCTACGGCTCCCCGATTCAACGATGATCACGACCACCACCCAGAAGCGACTCCCTATGGCTACGACCGAACAAAGACTCCCCGAGCTGTCGCTTGCCATCCACCGCGTGAAATTTTTGAACAAGATACCGTTGCCTTACAGTACCTCGTTTGTTTGAAATCGCTAGTTTATGCTTTTGCCCTTGAGACGGGCATAAGTAGCAAGCGCGTTACACTGCGCGCCGAAATAAGTCACCCAGGAATTTCAAATGAAATTTCTGGATGCTACAGAATTTTGTGAAAAAAATGCAACTAAAGTTCTGAAATCACCTTCATACCACCCGCAATTTAACGGATTAGCCGAAAGAATGGTGCAAACTTTAAAAAATTCACTAAACAAGTTGTCAATAGATTCTAAAACCAAAAATATCCCTATGCAATGGAAAATTGATAACTTTCTTTTTCAATATAGAAATAATCCAACCACAACGACAAACAAATCGCCAGCTGAAATCATCTTTCATTACAAACCAAATACGATACTTAGTAGTTTAGACAAGAAAACAATATTTAAAAGACATAAAGTGAAAAGAGAAAAATACAAAAAAGCTCTCAAATAAGAAAAGACAAAAGGGTTATTGTAAAAGAAGTTGATAAGTTTAAATTAAATGAAGTCGTTAGATATCGGAATGTTAATGAACATTATTGTACCTACGTGTTAGCGCAAATAATAAACAAGATAACTAAAAGTTTGCATGAAATTGAAATAAATCGAGTAAGAAGAGTACCACATGTGGGTGATCTAAAAAAAAGCATATCATGTAAAAAGAGTTAAATTTTCAAATCTCAATATAAGAATTCCAGTAAATCAAAAAGGAAGTGCAGATGAATTGTTAGATAAAAATAACACAAATAGAAGTAATTTAGAAGAAACAGTGGAAAATCGTGAGAATAACACAGAAAATGAAAAGGAAAGAAATGAATTATGTAAGGAAGCAATTGGGTTAAGGCGATCCAAAAGAATCAAACTTAGTAATCAAATAAAATAGGAATATGTTATTAAAATTTAAAAAGTTATTTTGATGATAATCTTATCAAAATTTAAAAAGGGAAGAAGTGTCATGTACATTAATGAATTAAGCGACTAGTATAAGAGTGAATTCAATTTTTGTATTAGTATTACTTTGTATAAGAACAAGTTAAGTTAGTTTTAAATTAAGACAATAAAGCCAGCTCTCGTACTACAGTCAAGTGTACGTGTTACTTATTATAAACCGTGCTCCCCTGATATAATACAAATACGAAGAAGTTTCCTCCACGCTCGATGCTCAGAATTGTGAGTCAACATTTAATCAATTCCTGTGTTAATGTGCATACTCAACATAGTCAGAATTATAGTAGGTCAATAATTGTTCATCGACTATTTATCATTCGTAAATATTGCACATTAAAGCCTAGTAATGTATTCGACGAACGAAATACAGCGAAAACGTCTGTGCGGAATCGAGCGAAATAAAGTTCCGCACCCCGACACCGGAGGCAGTATAAATTGCCATTGATGACATTTAACAAGTGCATTACATTTGAATTCGGTGCATATAAATTTAACTAACCGGCATCAAAAATGATTTTATCGGCAAAACAAAAACTACTGTTGCAAGGATGCGCTGTTCATCCATCCATTTCCACTCATTTTTCAATAAAATATCCGCAAACTCGAATGAAATTATGAGCTGTCACATTTTTCGCATCAATTTAAGGTACCTGGGTCATTAAATGGCCGCGAAATTTAACTTATACATAGTGCAGCGCCATCTCAGAGCAAGTCACTGCGTTGTCTTCGAAGATAGTTATACGTCTTCGAACACATTACTGACGAGCAAAACCAAACGAAACGAAATTCCGTGCCAGGCTGATTTTGTATGGGATTTGACACTTCGTTCCGTTTCGCGTCGAATACATTTCAGGGCTTAAATATTAATTGCATATTCGATACAGTATTAGGCCTGTTTTTTTGCTCGCTCTATCCATAACAGGACAATGCTAACCAGTGCAGACGCATTGGAAACAACAACAACTCCCCCTATCCATAACATGAGTTGTTGTTGTTTCCAATGCGTCTGCACTGGTTAGCATTGTTCTGTTATGGATAAGGGGAGCAAAAAAACGCGCCTATTATTCATTGTAAATAACGCTTAGTTAAGGGGGGAAATACATGTAAAATGGAAAAGAAATTGCTAATTTCAGATTGACTTAAAATATATATATTGTTTATTCAGAAAATTTTTAATATTAAATCCTCAAAGTACATATCTTATAGTAAATGAAAATATTTTTTTAATAACTTTTTAACACGAAATGGAGGCGATGCGCGCAAATGAAAAAAACACATCAAAAACAGCCTCGTACAACTTAACGCCTTTTCCGAGAAACTTGCAGCGTTCAGAGAAAAAACTATGCTAATGAGATCTATAATTCATAGGTGAACCAATAAAATTTAGAAAAAAAAATCAAATTTTTACATTAATATTAGATTTAAAAAAAAATCGATTTTTTTTCAAAAAAATCACGTTTTAAACATTGGTAAACTAATTATTTTTCCGAAATTACGAAATTACGAAATCTTGTACGGAAATTGAAAAAGTACTACTTTGAGAAAAACGCGTTTAAAGTTCTAAAGCTCCACCGACCTGGGGAACGCCGCGCTGTCTATAACTGGCTATAACTCGAGAACTAATACTAAAACTTCTTTTGGTATATTTTAAGAGTATTTCGAACACTTTGATGAAATAAAAAAAAATCGTTTTTGTTTTAGCAGTTACATGTATCTTCCCCCTTAACTGAAATGATAAAAATGTAAAAGCATGTATGGTTGTGCACATGCTAATGTAAACTTGCTAAGTATGCATTTTGGATTCTACAAAAAATAATTAATGTAATCGATTTATTGGTAATAATTTACTATATAACACCAATTGAAACATGAAATAAATCAGATTGATTGCAACAAGTAGTCAAACCTTTTTACTGGTTTAAAGTTGCTGGTGAGGCAACTAGTGACTCTTTTTGTGATTAGTCTAGTGGTGACAAACCAGGGCAATTGATTTGGCTGAGCAACGTTTGCCAGCAGTCAATTGAACACTGGAAGTTTCCAATTCGTGGATTTTTAACCCTGTAATATTTAATATTAATTTTAAATAGAAGTGGACCTCTCCCTAGTTTATTGACAAAATAGACATGCATGGTATCGTGCAAATGTTCCACATTTGTTATATTTTACCATTTATAAAATTTGTTATATTTTACCATTTTATTTTTTTAAAATTTGTTATATTTTACCAAAATTTGTTATATTTTACCATTTATATTTTTCAGATAAATGGCGGTAAACGTTTATTCTACCAATGTTACTAGTGACAACCTCTCCAGGCATGATATGCTATCATGGGTTAACGATTGTCTTCAGGCTCAGTTTGCAAAAATTGAAGAACTGTGCACTGGTAAGAATCATGGTGCAAATGCGATCAAATATTTTTCATGTCGTTATTTTAGGGGCAGCTTATTGTCAATTTATGGA
>CANBKX010000279.1:0-17839 GCA_947369275.1 Nemotelus nigrinus
AAGCAGATACTCTATTAACACGGGACAACGGGAAATCAACAGACGTATTTATTCAGGATCATCATGAACAAAATCCAAGGACGAGCGAGAAATACTGTGCAGAAGATCACAGAACCAGCATGGGAGAAAATTAAACATTTATTGATAGCAACATTTGGCGTGAACGAAACGTATTCAAGTTTAATCAACGCAGTCCACAAAGTAAGTACAAGAAATTCAGAAGAAGCTTATTAAAGTTTCACTAAGTTATTGGATGAATTGAACCCAAAGTATGTACAAGCCCCAAGAAGTGCATTAAGTGACAAGTTTAGACCAGAAAGAAATGAAAGTTTAGTATTGAGTTTAGTATTTAGTATTCCTAATAAAAATGAAAGCATGTGGAACATTAGATAAAGCTAATGGATATTTAAGAGTAATACAAAGTTATAATAATGAAAATAATAACGTGAGATATAACTATAATAATGAGCGTAATTCTAAAAACTCTAGCGCACCTCAACCGCTAGAAAAACTAATGTTCGAAGAACAGTAGAAGAATCGTGCAGAATTTGAGTGCATATTCTACCACATGAGCTGCTTATTGCAGCCAAACTGTTTCAAACTCCACGTTTTACTTTGGTCTCAAGAATGCATTATAACTCATATGGTGGAAAGGTTTCAGATATTACCACTGGCATGAATTTCAAAGCTTATGAGAGCAAAACACTTGTTGATTATATTTGTTATCAGTTGCTTACTACACAAAACTTTGAAAGCATCATCTCATATAACATCAATGAAGGAAATGCTCAGTGCCTGCAGCAGTGTAACTGAAGTTGGTGTTTGGGGCTGCGATCCGAAAAATTTGCAGAGCTTTGGGAATTGAAACATTGGTTATTTATTTTCATTGTGGGTTAGGTTAGGTTAGTGAAGAGGGCTGCCGGGAACGCGGCCAGCATCAGGCCACCAGTTTGGGCCCATTTGCCACCCTCATAGAAAATCACACGCATTCACACTTGAAGCCCTGGCACTGGCGGGATTCGAACCCGCAGGCCTCGTAGCACGCAGCTTTTCGGCCTGACGCCTTAGCGAGCAGAGCGACTGGGCTCCCTTATTTTCATTGTAAATTTTTCCGGTATGAGTACTAACTCTAAGCATTTATTGATACAAAAATATCACTACCGGCTCGTATTGGCAACCTTTTGCCAGTAAATATCACATCTGCTTCACGTTGAAATTAACCTACCCTGCGATTTCCGTCTCGATCCGATGACTGCATTCGAAGTTATAGGAGTATAAAGAAATTTAGGGCTACCAGCCGCGAAATTCGGAAATAGTTGCTGACACTTGGATCATTGACCTATGCATGTAGCTTTACAATAATATACGCTAGTGCTGCAATTGACACCTTGCAGGAAATCGTTTCGTGCAGGTAAAAATATATTTAAGATATTGCGGTTTTGAAATTAAAGCATATACATACGAACATACAAAATTATCGGATAGAACATGACTACATGAATTGAATCTGGACGTATAGAAAGCAAATTTGATGACTCTCACATAAATTTGAATTGAACATATCGTCGCTGTGAAATCAAACGGCATATCTGCAAAAATTGAGTTTTTGAGTTTTTGGTATCACAAAATTCCTTATTTTCCCCTCTATTTTTATGTCGCACCGGCATATCGTAAAGTTGAATAAAAACCCGTCTAATGGTGTTTTGCCGCTTTGCATTCACGTGGAAATAGCCCACATGCGAAAATTAATCCACTCATTAATCCTTGTGGATCGAATAAGTGTGAAATGTCTGATAACGCTGTTCTCTTGGTTACCTTTTCAGAATCATTACATACACCTCTAATCTTGAATTGGTCATTTAGAGGGGTCCAGATTAAGCCGAGGGTCTTGACTTGCCCTTCATTGGCTAGGTCTAATATAAATGCCTGATCTTCATTTGGTACGTGCTGTAGTAGCATTTTGTGGTTCGCGCACCGTTTACGCAGCTTAAATCCAGCGGAACTCAGGATAGCTCGGAGTTGCTCTTGTTTTTCGATGGCATCGCATAGATTATCGGCGCCGGACATGACATCATCCATGTAAAAGTCATATTTCAGTGCTGCAGCGCCAGAGAGAAATCGATGCATTGACTGATCTGCAAGCTCTTACAAGCATCGTGTTGCCAAGTAGGGAGCCGATGTGGTGCCATAGGTTATGGTATTCAGATTATAATACTTAATCTCTTCACTGGGATGGTTTCTCCATAGAATTAACTGATATTTTTTTATCAGCCTCCGCTACCATTATCTGCCTATTCATTTTCTCTATATCGGCTGTGAATACGTATCGGGTATCCGAAACCTTAAGAGAATTGTGAAGACGTCGTCCTGGATGGTGGGCCCTGTGCAAAGAACTTCATTTAAGCTTATTCCGTTTGTAGTTTTTTCGGAGGCGTCGAAAACGGCTCTGAGCTTAGTAGTCGTGCTCTCGGGTTTTAGCACGCAGTGATGGAGCAGGATGTAATGTGAATCCAATACTGACGTTGGGTCAATTTTGCTCATATGCCCTATTGCTTCGTATTCATTCATGAACTGGCAATACTGTTGTTGCAGGGTAGGATCTTTGCTAAGCCTTCACTCTAGCTGCAAAAAACGACGAAGAGCTATTTCCTTCGAACTTCCCAGTTTTTGCGGGTCTTTTCTGAAGGGTAGTTTGACTACAAAGCGCCCTTCAGTAGTTCTTTTTGTATTCTGAACCAAATCTGTTTCACACTTTACCTCTTGTGTCGTCATATGAGCACCCGTGCAATGGGGTTCTTCTAATCTCCAGAAGCGCTCCATTTGTTCATTCATTTTTTGCTCATCTAATTCAGCAATTGCGCAAGTTATGTTTGAAACCCGCTGACTTTCTAGTTTACCGGCCACAACCCATCCAAACGCTGTATTTTGAAGAAGCGGAAGCTCTTTTGCCAGTCGTATCTGCCCGATTGATAACAATTCATAAAATATTTCAGCACCGATGAGAAGATCCACCTGTCCTGGCTGATCAAAGGTGGAATCAGCCAGTTGTATGTTACGTGGGATGGCCTGTCTTGTGGCAGGTCCCAAACAATATGCAGGTTGTGCTGATAATATTTGCGGTAGTACCATTGCATCTATTTGTGCCGTGAAATTTGACACTTTGGAATGAAGCCTTAGGCTCACTCCATTTCGAGCTTGTTGGCAATTACCGCCTATCCCTCCAATATTAAGGTCCAGTTTGCTGACGGTGACTTCGGTTATAATGTTCATTTTTGAACCACTATCTGACACTGCTCTTAGATCCACTATTACTCCTTTATGGTTGCGAGCCTTTATAATGGCAGTACTTAGCAATACCATGGCTCCTCCCGTGGACCATTCTGTCAATAACGTGGCTAGACTATCATTACCTCTTGAGGGTTCGATCGATAGTGTGGATGGAGCTGTCACTTGCTGCAATCTTCTAGCGCTAGCGTGTGAGTCGTTCGCGCTTGCAGTTAGATGATCCAAGTGTAGCAACGTATTGTGCCTTTTCTCACATTTGAAGCATTTGCAAGACATGCATTGCGACGCCCGATGCCCATCACGCAAGCAATTAATACACAGACTTAACTGTTTGACCTTGTTTATTCGGTCTGGTATCGATAACTGTTTGAATTCTGCGCAAGCTGATATTTTATGAGCTCCTTTACAAACCTTGCAGTGTATGATGGGAACGTTCTTCACTGATACCAAGGCTGCAAATTTGTGTCGGACGTTACTTTGCTATTATTAACTGATCGCTTTTCTGCGCCTACAGTTTGCAAAGCCTGAAATCTACGCTCGAGGAATTCTAGAAAGGCGTCTATGCCCTCAAGCTCACGTGGTGCCTTCAATGACTGTTCATAAAGATTATGACTGGCTTTGTCCAATTTCCTTATGAGGAGATGAAGGATCATTGGGTCCCAATTTGCTATGTCGATCTCCAGATTGTTAAGCCCCAGCAAGCATTCCGTTGTCACGTCATGCATTTTTTTAATGGCACTGGCAAATTCCTGGACTATCGTGGGCTGAGATACTAATTTGTCCAGAAGAGCAGAGACCATTAATCGTGTATTATTATAGCGGTTGTAGAACATATCCCATGCCGTATTGTAGTTTTCATCTGATATGGGCATATATCGAATAAGCCGTTCCGCCTTACCCGTAAGGCTTGTCTTGAGATACCACATTTTCTGCGCGTTACCTATTTGCTGCTTGTGAACAATTTGTTTAAACAAGTCGTGAAATGATTTCCACTTAGAGTAATCTCCATCAAACATAGGTACGGTGATTTGTGGCAGTTTTATTGGCTGCTGCGAAAGGACAGAGGAAGTTGCGATTGTATTATGCTTTTCGGCACCCTTTGCCAACAGTACAAGAACATCTTGTATGCGTTCCTCAATCTTGTTAAATTCATCGTCATTATAACCACAGGTTGCGGGATCTGCCATACACTGACCTATTGTTTCGTGCTGACGGCGTATATCCTCCCAATATCTCGTGACGACTGCGCTCTTCATGTCGCAATATGGCTTTGACCTTTCCGCCTCATTAGAGTTTATACCTTGTATAATGTGCTCAACGGCATACATCTTGGATCGCTGCTACCTGATCAGAATAGTTAAGTCGCTACTCCCTTCCAAGGATGTCTTGAAGGGCATAAATGCGGCTTCTGATTCGGTCTGTGGCTCTGTAGTGCCACTTTTGGAAGCGTACCGTAGCTGTAACATCGCTTCCTTTGCCTTCAAGTACTGGTGCTCTACTGCTCTGAAGTACTTGTTGACGAAATATGGGTGATCTGAGTGAGTACTTTCAAACTCCTTTAATTCATGATCGGTTTTAGCAAACGCCTCTCATAATTCCGTTAGTTGCTTCAGCCGTGAATCGAGATAGTCGGCTGTTTTCCGAGCCAGGGAATCCTTCTTATAATTGGACAAAACTCTCCCTAATTACTTTCCCGTTTCATCTTGATGTTGTACAAGATCTTCGAAAATGGCCATAGTATCAGTCTGTGTTATGACCCAGACTACGCTCCTACGTTGAAAAGAGATGAACGGTGGAAAAACCCCTACTTAGTCTGTGCTATGGCCCAGACTTACGCTCTCAAACCTATTTTTCCTTTCTTTTAATGAGAAAGGCGGATACAGTCAGATACTGCAAAGGGATCGTTGGGTAAGGGGAAATATTATTCACCTTCAACTGGTCCAAATGAGATACAAAAGGAAAACACCGAACGAATTCTTCCAAAATTCTGATCGGTACAAAACACGTGATAGATCACGTCGGGGTCACCAAAATGTTAATATAGCGGGCAGATTCTTTTACCTGCCCACAGGTAGCCGAATACAATATCCGTCTACTTAAAAATATTGGCCGAATACAAAATCCGTCCAAGTATTATTTTTGCACTTCGGTACAATACCGATGCACAAGCTCTAAATGAAATACAACTGATCTAGTTAGAATCCCAAGGAAAAGAGCGTTTATTCGTTATAATCAATATCTTATATAGTAAACTCGTATAATGCTAAAATTACCGATTTGCAAAATTTTACATAAAAAAGTACAATAATTGTCAACGAAAGTTGATCATATGACTGCGTAGGTCAATGACGTGAGTCAGCATTTTCTCGTTATTTTCATTATTCGGTAATAGTTGCTGACACTTGGATCATTGACCCATGAATGCAGCTTTACAATAATATACGCTCGTGCTGCAATTGACACCTTGCAGGAAATCGTTTCGTGCAGGTAAAAATATATTTACAATATTGCGGTTTTGAAATGAAAGTATATACATACGAACAAACAAAATTATTGGATAGAACATGACTACATGAATTGAATCTGGACGTATAGAGAGCAAATTTGATGACTCTCACATAAATTTAAATTGAACATTTGTATAGATAAGTAGAACATTTGTATAAGAACATTTGTATAGCGCCAATCTCGAATGTGGTGGTATAAAGATAGGGTGTCGTTGGTTGTAGCTGCACTCGGCTCTGCCGATCCTTCCCCTCACGCGCAGTTAGCGATCATCGCTTGGAAATGGCTTTAACGCTGCTATTTTGCTCTTGCTCGGGAAGGTTTGTCTCTTTGCTCTTACGTAGTCTAGCTCAGCACGATAATAGTCTCTTTGCACTTGTTGCACCCAAGAATTTCGCGCCTCTATCTTTTCTTCGCTCGTTGGCAGCACATCTCGCCTATATTCATGCTCTTTTTTGCGTATATTGCGTATATATCGTAATACGTATGCTGTTGTATTAATGACTTTGCACATGTTACTTGCACTTTCTAGTATCGATGTCGCTCCTACATTTATTTGCACTATTAAACAGCTCTGCACTAGAGATGAGGCGTATATACTGGAACAGGTATATGGAACAGGTATTTTTTTTGGAACAGCCAGTACCTAGTACGAAATTCAAAAATACTAGGTACGAGTATTTTTGTGGACTATACATGTAATCAAGAATTTACACACTAAATTTCGTCCATTTAATTCATTTCAATCAAACAGTGACGTAATAGTATCCTAATATTAATATAAACTCGTATTTCATACTTGCGAGTGCTTTCATACTCACGAGTATCTGGTACGCGAGACGAAAATACTTGCAAGTACGAAAATACTCGGTACGAGTATATACTCGTATCGTTCCAAAATATTCGAATACGAATATACTCATATCGTTCCAAAATATTCGAATACGAATATATTCATATCGTTCCAAAATATTCGAATACGAAAATAACGTATCGTTCCAAAATATTCGAATACGAAAATAACGTATCGTTCCAAAATATTCGAATACGAAAATAATGTATCGTTCCAAAATATTCGAATACGAAAATAACGTATCGTTCCAAAATATTCGAATACGAATATACTCGTATCGTTCCAAAATATTCGAATACGAATATACTCGTATCGTTCCTAAATATTCGATACGAGTATGTACTCGTATCGAGTATTTTGGAACTTGCAAGTATTTTCGTATCGCATATTTTTGTATAGAGTATTTTCGTGCTTGCGAGTATTTTGGGACTTTAGGTTTAGGTTTTTAGGGCAAAAGTAGCTGAAATCGGACAAAATCGGCCAAGTTTGAATTAGAGTTGTTTGGGGCATAACTGGCCAAGACCTATTGCTGTGATACAAAAATTTAGATTTTGTAAGGGAGAAAGGAGTTTTTTGGCCATAGTTTGGCAAAAACTGCCTTTACAGCGCTTTCGATGATTGAAAGTGGTCGGGAAGTATATTAATGATATTTTAAGGACGAAAAAATTTTTGATAGGAGGAATTGGGAAAGTATTTTATTCAATTATTCAAAAAATTTTTAGGGCAAAAGTAGCTGAAATCGGACAAAATCGGCTAATTTTGGGTTAGTGTGGTTTGGGACAGAACGAGCCAAGACCTATTGCTGTGATACAAAAATTTCGGTTTTGTAGGGGAGTAAGGGGTTTTTTGGCCATAGTTTGGCAAAAACTGCCTTTACAGCGCTTTCGATGATTGAAAGTGATCGGGGAGTTCAATAGTGATATTTTAAGGGCGAACAAATTTTTTTATAGGGGAAATTAAGCAAAAACGTCCATTTTTTGCAAAAAATTTTTTTTTGGTCTAGCATGAATTTGAGGATCTTTCTGAGTTGTTCCCATACAAATATGGGAAAAAGCGGCCTAGTTTCTAAGATACGGTAAAATGAAATCCGCCGGGAAAACTGAAAGTAACACTAAAAATGTTTAGATCCTTTTTGGTTAGCCAGTTGGCTTCTCCGGCTGTGCTGAAGCTCTCCTCGTGCCTGCACTCCAACCCTACCGGGGTTGTGACTCATGTCCAGCTTTACCGAAAAGGTTGGCCCCCTACTGGGTGCATGTTTAATAGACGTTTTATCATTTCTTAATAAAATTTTCGACAAATTCATGCTTCAGTGAGGCGAAGTGGAAAACCGACTATTTTAGATTAGCCAGGAAAAGTTTGGTATCAGGCATCGATCGATGAAAAGTCATATAGATGGCAACAGGATTAGTTGGTCCTATCATAGTAAATTTTTCGACACTGGTAGTTTGAACGAATACAGGAGGTGTTTTGTGCATATATTAAAATGAAAATCAAATTCAATTGATTGAATTTGCTTGTTTTCCCTTAGATGGCTCCTAGATTGGAGAAACACTTGCCAAATAAGTGACCGACCATTGGATAGTTACGGACAAGCTGCACGGACTAATGGCTCGTATCCTTTCACGGTCAACTGCATCATCACCATTCTAGCCTGGGAACTTTGTCTCTGGTGAATGGGGGAGGGCATATCATACCGTTTCATTACATCACTGCAAATCGCATGTACTTGTGTGTATATATGTACATACTTCAAAAAATACTAGCTAGTATTTTTGGAACAGGTATTTGGAACAGGTATTTTTTTGTACTCGTATTCGGAATACGTAGTATATAAACATCCGAGTACGACCCAACTCTACTCTGCGCATTCTTTGCACTTGCTCATAACTAGCCCTGTATTTGCACTGCTCTGTAGCGATTTCGGCCATTCAGTTTCTGCTCTACCGAGCCATTCCGGCCCTTTTAACCATAGCTCATTGTTTATTAGCTCACTTGGCTTCGCTCCTCTGCTCAACAGATCAGCTGGATTGTCAGATGATCTTATACGCGCCCATGCTCCTAGCTCAGTATTGCTTTGTATCGTTGCCACTCTATTTGCTACATACTGTTTCAGCACATTTGGTGATTTCTTCATCCAGCGTAGCACCACCATCGAATCGCAGCATAGGAAGTATTTTTAATATTCGCACTCTAGCTCTTGTCGCACTTTGCTCATCATTTTGCTCAATAGCTCTGCTGCATTCAGCTTAAGTCGTGGTATTGTCGTCATTTTAATTGGCGCCACACGTGATTTTGATATTGTTAGCGCTGTCGAAGTTTTCTCTATTCGAATATAAATCGCACCACCATAAGCCTTTGTAGATGCGTCGGCAAACCCATGTAACTGCATTTTATGGCCCGTTCTGGTTCTTAGCCATCGTGGGAATTGAATTTTTTCAACTATCGGTAGCGCATCTCGAAGCTGTAGCCATTCTTTTCGTATATCTTCTGGCAGTTCTTCATCCCATCCTAATTTCTGTTTCCATATTGTTTAGATTAGGATCTTCGGACGCAATATTACTGACCCCAACAAGCCATTCGGGTCATACAATTTTGCCACCTGGCTTAGGACGTGTCTCTTTGTAATTATCGTTGTTTCTTCGCTCTTGCACACTCGAAATACTAGCAAATCTCGCTCCATAATCCATCTCAGCCCAAGCACTTTCGTCTCCATGTCATCACATAGCTCAGTCAATTCTTCGCTCATCTTGCTCTTTATTTGCACCAGTACCAATCCGCCGCCGAGCCCTTCAGGAGTAGATGAAAATCTGTCGCTAAGGCTGCAGATCCAATATTATAGTCAATGGCTAACGAGAGTACTCTAAATAAAAACTGTTTTACTCCCAAGCCGTCAGCAGATCCATCAAAACTTAAATTCCATTTGGATAATGGTAATCGACCACTGGTCTTGCTTAATGTTTCTGCTTGTGGCTTAAAGGAGACGCGTGGTTGATCATGAGACGCTGATTCTTGGAGTGTTAGTTCAGGCATTGGTGGACTAGTCTCTTCTATCCGTGAAATACCTGCTGGACGTGTAATAGTATGTGAAGCAGGAGTGGAGAGATTGTGCACATTCTGGCGTTTGACTGGCGATATACTCAGCTTCTCCAGCTGACGATGGAAAGGTGTGTAGCTAGGATCCCAGCTGCTAGACCGTCGACGCATTGTAACACACAACTAATAAATCTGCTACTTCAAATTTCAAATTGAATCAAACGCTTAAATTCAAACTGTAACTCAGTAACTATAACTAAAACTAACTAAATAAAATTCACTTTAAATTCAACTACTCGCTATCAAAGAGTTGTTATTAAAAAAAAATATAAATAAGAATAGTACGTGTACTGAAATTATCCAATTGCAGGAGAAAGAAGAAAAGAAGCCGGTATGAATATTGCAAATTACTAGTATATATGCAATGATCAATCACGAAGCTTATGTTTCCCTATTAAAATCCACTAAAACAAGAAGGATTTTCCCGCATAAATAAAATATTGAATCCTACACTTCGTCTGGACAAGAACGCGAGAGAAAAAAAAGAAAGGGTAAAACTTCCTTTGAAATTCAATTTCTGAAACGAATGATTTTGATTTCCACAGGACAAAACCAATGACCATCAACAGTATTCACGTAACAACAATAATAGTTTTCCTCTGTAATTCTTAAAGTTGTTACTTTTATAAATGGCAGATTAATATGTTGTCATCAGAAAGTTATACCATTAGTTCCTAAGTTCCAATGCATTGAAATATTGATAAAGTTGCAGAATATTTAAAATGAAATATATATATATATATATATATATATATATATATAAATGACACAATATAATTGTATGAATGAAAAGTCAGAAAATTCAAGATTCCAAATGTATCAAACATAATTAAAATGATGATTCTTCCCCCGTCTCATCAGCAAAGGATTAAAATAAGGGAAAGGAAAAGGACTGAAATATTACATAAAATGATAAAATGGGACTGGGAAATTTAAGGAATTACAAATCTCTTGCGGTTGTCCTGATATGTCCCTCTGCTCATGTGTTCGAGTCCTGTTCGAGCCAGTTCTTGTAAATGAACAACACCATATATATTGGTGGACCAAGACCGAACTAGACCAGCGGGCATCTCAACAAATGTCTTCCCAAAGCTACGAAAAATTCAAATTATCTCTTTCAGGAGAGCTATTCTACTTAATAGAAGATATTATCGTTGAATATGCTGAGGGTGATCATACAATCGCAAAAATTTGGATAATAAATAATGAAACACACTCTATAACACACATAAAACAAGCACAATAGCACGAGCCGGGCGCCAATGCTGCACTGACGACTGCTCGATACGATGGAAATGATACGATTTAACGCTTATTGATTTATAATGCCAACTACGGCCAAAGAAAGAAAGAGAAAAAAAAATATGGCTGAGGCAACATAATGCTCTGATTCAACATTTGCCACCTCAGCCGAAAAGCAAAACTGCAAAGTGAAACATCATCAAGCTGAAAACCGTATAGCCTAGTTTGGGCGCCAATTGTTGCACTCTAGCTTCTGCTATCGAGCAGTCGCCAGAAGAGTATCTTGTTTAAGCCCAGCGTGCTTTGCTCCGCCAGCTAGCTCAGCCTGGTCGTGAGTTTTCGGGCTGATACTCTTCTCGTGCTACGCACGCTATATCGACACTTTAAGTCCGACTTGAAACGACATTGCACACACACACAAATTTCCACAGGAATTTGACGAGACAGGAAATGAATCACCATTTTTAAATTTTAAACTACTCCATATTATACATATTTATTAACGATTCGAAAGATTTTCCATACAAACAAAACCCAATTACTAGAGACAAATCAACGATATCTTTGAAAAATTATTCAATTCAATTCAAACAAAAAAATCAATGTAAAATTATTCAATTCAGTTTCAATGAGAAAAGATCTTTAAATATTAGAACGTACATTCGCAATTAAATCTTTACCTAACTCCGGCCGGATTTAGTTTACATGCATCGTAACAAATGATTTTCATAATTTTTTTGATATAATTATTTTTTTTTTGTTTATAAGTTATCTGCTCTGACAAATTTAATGAAACTCAATCGTGATATTCACTGTTCATACAGCTATGAGGTGTGAAAATAATATTACATTAGCACAGAATTGGTACTAGATGCTTTAACAAATTAGGTGGATACATCCCGACTACCGCATTACAATTTGGAAATGGAAAATATATCATATCATCATCAAAAATATCTTTAATTTTTGCGTTCTGTTTATACCGCAAACCTTTACCGGTTAATTTTTACCGGTTAATTTTTAACTTTGTTCATTTGGACTTGATTTCTTTAGCTATTTTTTTTTTTTTTAAACTTTCTGCTACTTATCTGGGAACCGATACTACGGTTGCTGGGAATATTCGCTTTTCAGCCTTCGATCTTCCTTCAATAAGAACTGTCCACTCCGTTTCGACCCAAAATGCTTACAGGTTACCAGTGCTCTGCTTTGCCAACTGCTTTGCTGCACGCCAAAATGATTCTTGGGAGTCAGATAGCAAATTAACGCCCCAGTCAACTCCTGAATTATGCACTTGCCACTTTCACAGCAATAGTTTTAAATACTAACACCAAACTCAAATTGTCTTTTGTTTTTACAATTCTTATAACTCAACTTTACAACTGCTACATACTGATATAAATTCCCCTTTATCTAGTTCAAAAATTTTTACGACTTTTCACCTCGACGGTTACAATCAGAAAGAAAGTCTTTGTTCTCCTTCGAGAAAATTGTTTCCATGAACCGCAAAAGCGGTTTTCTTCCAAAATTCCCGTATGATACATTTTGCACACCAATAGGGCATCACCAATTTCATTGTACAGTCCCGGAACACCACACTCAGCTGGTAAATCAATCCTTCGGCCATATTGTGGAACACATAACAATGGAATGGCTCGCCTGACAGTTGCTTTACAAATTTCACCCGTGGAGACGTCGCGGCCTGCTGAGGTGTGATATTTTATTTACATTTTTTTTCCGGTGTTTAATAATTGTTTTTTTTTTCAGCATCGCATTAATCGTGGGGACGACTCCGACCCTGAGAGGTCTCAAAGCCGGGCTACAAGAAGTCCACCAACCTATAACCGTTGTTTCCTTCATCAGACAATTTTATATATCATTCACTACACCTTCAAATCTTTGGCATGGAAAACGCCCAAGATCTTGCCTTTAGCATCCTCAACCTCATACGATACCTGTCCCACCTTCCGCTTTATAATTGCCTTAAAAAACTTCGGGGCAAGTTTGGCAGCGAATCGGTCAGCAGCACAGCTAAGTAGGTGATTTCGCACCCACACTTCCTGTCCTGGAGTGAAGTCCTTCTGGCGACTACGCAAATTGTACCGCTGTGCTCCTTTAGCGTACGCGTCAGCCAATTTCGACTTAACATGGTTATGGGCCAATCGCAATCGTTCACAATTTGGAACTAGTTGAATCTCCCCATCCTCAAAAGCCTGTAAAGATTTTAGTAAGGCATATTCGGAACAATGATGTATAGGTTGATAGCCGAACATCAGGAAATGCGGCGAGAATCCTGTAGATTCATGTACCACATTGCGAAATGCGGCACACGACTCTGACAGGTTAGCATCCCAATTCCGATGGTCGTCTCCTATGTAGGCCCGAATGGCAGCGAGAATGGATCGATTTACTCTTTCGGAAGCGTTAGCCTGAGGCGAATAATAGGTTGTGAGACAATGTTTTACTCCATGCTTCGCCAGAAACTCCGAAAAAAGCTTGGAGGTAAATTGGACACCATTGTCAGTGTGAAGGGTTTCGGGTACACCAAAGGTAAGAAAGATGTTTTCCTTCAGATATTTTACAACCAGTTCCGCTGTAGCCTTAGGTAACGCCTTGAGCCATACAAACTTTGTAAAGTGATCAAGCACCACCAGCAACTGGGTGTTTCCAATTTTCGATCGGGGGTATGGTCCCATAAAGTCCACAAACAGACGCTGCAAAGGCCGGTCTGTAACTCTAGCGGCACCCATGAGTGGTCTCATTGTAGCATTCGGTGATTTAATTTGCTTACAGGTTTGACATTTGTTAATATAATTTGTCACGTCCTGACGAAACCGTGGCCAGTAGAAGTATCTTTTTAACACTTCCACCGTTTTCCGAATACCACAATGTGACCCCATAGGGCTATCATGGCTGCGAGTTAATAGCGTCTGTCGGTATCCCTCTGGTACCCATATCTTTGTGCTGGGAATGTCCAAATCGAGACCTCCCGAGGGTCCTTGATTAATATACAAAATTCCGTACGTCACGAACAGTATTTCAAATTGGTCTGGATGTTGTTGGACCTGTCGAACTAAATTTATATAATCAGGGTCCTGGAAGGCCTGCTTTGGAATATCACCCAGCCGCTCGTGGTGCTCGGGAAGGCAGATCACTGCACAACTGAAATCGACATTGGAGTCACGTGCTCGTGATAAGGCGTCTGGTACAACATTTTGAGTGCCTGCTCGATGCTCTATGTTGAAATTAAAACCTTGTAATTTTAAACTCCACCGCGCTAATCTTCCCGACAAGTCCCTTTGCGCCATCAACCATTTTAAGCTTGCATGGTCGGTGATAACGGTAAAGGGCAATCCCTCGACGTATGCCCGAAAACGTTTGATGCTTTGCACCGCAGCTAAGCACTCTAACTCTGTGACGCTGTAGTTGCGTTGTGCCGCATTTAGCTTTGCGGACATAAATGCAATGGGATGCTCTCCACCTTTATCATCCTTTTGAAAGAGGACGCTGCCGATGCCGGTGGCACTTGCATCGCACTGAATGAAGAAATGACGGGAAAAATCAGGGTTAGCCAGCACGGGTGCAGACACTAGAAGTTTTTTTGTTTCTTCGAAAGCTCTATTGGCCGCCTCCGTCCACACGAATTTCTTTTTGTTCTTCAGCAAATCCGTCAATGGTGAAGTAATAGATGCGAAATTCGGGATGAAACGTCTGTACCATCCAGCCATACCCATAAACCTCCTCACGTCTTTTACCGTTATAGGCTTTGGATATGAAATGATGCCTGAAACCTTTTCAGGATCTGTATTTAGGACTCCATCACTGATTACATAACCCAGGTACCGAATTTCTTTTTGGACGAATTTGCTTTTCTCAACATTGATGGTTAGCCTCACTTGTTGCAATAAATCTGCCACTTTTGTCAGCAATTTGAGGTGTTCATCAAATGTTGGACTTGTGATCAGCAAATCGTCCAAGTAAACAAATACCTGATCATGCAACTCGTGTGGGATGACCTTATGCATCAAACGGCAACTTGTGTGGGATGACCTTATGCATCAAACGGCACATCGTTTGGGGTGCATTACAAAGTCCAAATGGCATGACAGTGAATTGATAGAGGGGTCGTCCTGGTACTGTGAATGCGGTTTTCTCGCGAGATTTCACATCCAACGGAATTTGCCAGAAAGCGTCTTAAAGATCTAAACTAGTGATAAATTGCGTCGACTGAAGCCGTGCCAATAAGCCTTCAATCAGTGGCAAAGGATAGGCATCTTTGATCGTTAGCTCGTTTAGTCGTCTCGCATCCAGACACAGACGTACTTTACCCGGCTTTCTGACAATAGTGACTGGTGAGCTCCAAGAACTCTTACTTTCCTCGATAACCCCCAACGATAACATGCGATCGAGTTCGTCATACATAAGTTTCTGCACGACCGGTGAAACTGAATAGTGTCTCTGTTTAACCAGTCGAGCATCACCTGTGTCTATGAAATGTGATACCAGATCGGTTCTACCTAAACCTAATTTATTAAAAGAAGGGAACTTTTGTATAACCAACTCTAAGTCATGCCTCTCATCGGAAGATAATTGATGAAAACAAGAATCCTGCGATGGTAAACTAATAGCGGAGCATTGAGGAGAGATTCTGAAGGTGTCCCAAAAATCGATCCCCAAATAGATTGGATTAGTCAAGGTGGGACATATAAGAAATTTTACTGGCCTGGTTTTATCCTTGAATCTCACCAAAGTACTTACATAACCGACGCCTTGTCACCGGATGAGGTATGAACATTAGTTTGCATACTGTGCAGGTGCAAACCAAGTTCTTCCACCAATTCCAAACTGCCGGCCCCTAAGATGCTGACACTAGCTCCGCTATCCAGCAAACCAGTCAACTTTCGCCCTTTGATAAAAATAGTTGCAAAAGGTCGATTGTCACCAGGCATAGATATGATAGTTTCCACACAAGCTTGTCTAAGGGAGCGTCGTAGGGCAAAGTACCTCCATGCACGATCAAAACGTCTCCTACGTTGCACATGAGCTCCAGTGCTGTCCTTAATTAGTTGATGATGAGAATTTAATGTTGCCGGCGTAATTCGGGATCGACGTTGGTAGCCACATCGATCATTTCTGGTCTGGAAGGGCGACTGACTGAGGGAACACGCATTCTCCCCGCAAAATTCGTATTCCGATGATCGTTTCCCGACTGACATTGAGGACATCGTGGCTTTAGCACACCAGCCTTTCCACAACCGAAGCAAAAAATACCACGAACGGGTGTGGGACAATCTGCAAAAGAGTGCCCAAGGTCCTTACAATTCCAACAGACTTTATATTTCCTATAATCTCTATGAATTCGATCTGCTGGGGATAATGACTGATTTGTCTGTTGGATACTATTTACTGCCATAGTGTCTGGATAATTAGGAGTATCACGTGAATAAGAAGGAGATGAGTAAAAAGAAGTGTTTCGAGCTGCTCCATAGCCAGAAAAATTGTTCAATTGTAAATAATCGTCTCTTAAATCCTCCTCTGGAATTCCAATTTCGTTAACTAATTTAACTCGACGAGCGTTTTCCATGCCTAACATTTGCCACTCTGACTCTATCAAACAGCAACGCCGGACCAAGTCTCTAACACTTCCAAACTCCACCCTGCCAAATGAGCTCTCAACCGAGGGGACATGTTGCGATATACGATACATTGGAAGTCCGTTTCCAATAGTGGCACTGTTAAATGCAACGATAGATTTTCTAAGGCGTCATAATAATCCTGGAATCTCTCTCGAGGCCCCTGTACGCGTGCATTCATTGCTCGCCGCACATCCACGTCTGTTCGATAGGAACCAAATCTTTTTACAAATTCATCCTGCAAATGATCCCATAAAAGCGGATAATTCATTTCCCGAAACCGCCAGTACCAATCCGCCGCCGAGCCCTTCAGGAGTAGATGAAAATCTGTCGCTTAGGCTGCAGATCCAATATTATAGTCAATGGCTAACGAGAGTACTCTAAATAAAAACTGTTTTACTCCCAAGCCGTCAGCAGATCCATCAAAACTTAAATTCCATTTGGATAATGGTAATCGACCACTGGTCTTGCTTAATGTTTCTGCTTGTGGCTTAAAGGAGACGCGTGGTTGATCATGAGACGCTGGTTCTTGGAGTGTTAGTTCAGGCATTGGTGGACTAGTCTCTTCTATCCGTGAAATACCTGCTGGACGTGTAATAGTATGTGAAGCAGGAGTGGAGAGATTGTGCACATTCTGGCGTTTGACTGGCGATATACTCAGCTTCTCCAGCTGACGATGGAAAGGTGTGTAGCTAGGATCCCAGCTGCTAGACCGTCGACGCATTAACACACAACTAATAAATCTGCTACTTCAAATTTCAAATTGAATCAAACGCTTAAATTCAAACTGTAACTCAGTAACTATAACTAAAACTAACTAAATAAAATTCACTTTAAATTCAACTACTCGCTAACAAAGAGTTGTTATTAAAAAAAAATATAAATAAGAATAGTACGTGTACTGAAATTATCCAATTGCAGGAGAAAGAAGAAAAGAAGCCAGTATGAATATTGCAAATTACTAGTATATATGCAATGATCAATCACGAAGCTTATGTTTCGCTATTAAAATCCACTAAAACAAGAAGGATTTTCCCGCATAAATAAAATATTGAATCCTACACTTCGTCTGGACAAGAACGCGAGAGAAAAAAAAGAAACGGTAAAACTTCCTTTGAAATTCAATTTCTGAAACGAATGATTTTGATTTCCAAAGGACAAAACCAATGACCATCAACAGTATTCACGTAACAACAATAATAGTTTTCCTCTGTAATTCTTAAGTTGTTAC
>CANBKX010000280.1:0-16893 GCA_947369275.1 Nemotelus nigrinus
CATTAAACCGTAGAACGGTTTCATACTGTGGGAAAGTGGAAGAAAGATTAAGAGCTCTTTATAGAACGTTCAAAGAAAACCATAAACAGATTCTTTCATTATTAAAGGGCGAAGAATCTGAATTCAATGTGGATTACTTTGCAAATGAAATCTACCTGCAATTTGATGAGCAGCATTTGGAATTTGAATCGGAAGTAGAAGAACAATTAAAAGAAGCTGTCGCTAAGCAACGGGAAATCGAGCAACGGGAAATTGGTGATCGAGAAGCAGATCAAATTACCAACAATGGACTAGGAGCTGAATCAAACGCGGAAAAAAGTACTAAGGCAGAAGAAAAGAAACTTATGGAAGCCAAGCTACAAGAAACGGAGTCGCATTTTGAAGAAATAAAATTACCTCGCATTTCCATACTGAAATTTCACGGGAATTATGATTCGTGGGTATCGTTTCGAGACCTATTTACCTCCCTTATTCACAACAGAACAAACTTGTCCAAGGTACAAAAACTACATTATCTAAAGTGTAGTTTAACGGGGGAAGCTGAAGGGCTGCTTCAACAATACGGTATTACTGAAGCAAACTATGATATTGCTTGGCGTGTTTTGAATGACAGATACGACAACGTCAATATCTTGTTAAACACACAATTAAAACGCTTGTTTTCACTATATAGTGCCCAAGAGTCATCTTCGTCTATAAAATCTTTACTGGATACAACCATGGAATGCGTACAAGCAATTGAGAATATGAGTGTTGAAAATCTATGGCATGCTGTGGTAGCATTTGTTGTGACTCAAAGATTACCTCAATCGACAAGGCAATTGTGGGAACAAGAACATGTTCACAGGGCTAATCTTCCCTCTCTTAATGAATTATCAGACTTCCTGCAACGTAGATTTCGAGCATTAGAAGCTGCGGGAGTAGAACGGATAAAAATTCCTCGAAACACAAATACCCATCAACTTCAGAATGTACAAATCTATACGAGTCAAACCACTCAAGCTTGTGTCATTTGCCATGCAGAACATCATATTCGACAATGTCCTGTTTTCTATCCCAGATGAACCACGAGGCTAAATTTGAAATCGTAAAACAACACACACTCTGCATTAATTGTTTGACGAAGGGTCACATTATGATGCGTTGTCCTAGTAAAAATCGATGTGTGAAATGTCAAAAATTACATCACACGCTCTTGCATAAACCGACAAACGTAGTAGTTCCGAATCCGCTTAGTGTTAATGCTGTAGAATTTGAATCTACACATAATTCGCTACCCAGCTTATCTCAAAATGAAATGGATGTACAAACACTAAGTGCTATTACCACGAAACTAGTCCTCTTGGCTACAGCTTTAGTTAGTATTCAAACCGATAATGGTTGCGAAATTCTTCGAGCACTATTGGACCAGGGTTCTCAGGCATCATTCATAACTGAGAATGCAATGCGACAATTTAACTTGCGAAGGAGGCGCACAAACACAAGTGTAAGTGGTATCGGGAAAGCAAATATCACACCAACTAAGAGACTTGTACATTTGAATTTAGTATTACGCAACAAACATCGATGCATACATATTGAGTCACTTAACTAGCTCATTGCCTACATGGAACGTCCCTTCAGAATTACACACCCAACTAAAAGGTTTTGACTTAGCTGACCCTAACTTTGACAAGACTGGACGAATTGATTTGCTACTTGGAGCTGACGTATATGCTCAAGTGATAACTGGTGATATTCACAGGCTTGCGTTGGGACCAATTGTCCAAAGGACAAGTTTAGGATGGATTGTCTCTGGAGGATTGAACTCACAATCAAAGGTGAATTTTCATAGTTTCAAAATTGAAATAACACAGCATGATGACTTGAATAAGCAACTTAGGAGATTTGGGGAACTGGAAGAGATCGAGATGGTTCAATAGTTGACAAATGAAGAAGAATTTTGTGAAAAATTCTATTTACAAAACACGGAACGAGACGTGGATGGGAAGTATGTTCCTCGCCTTCCATTTAAGGAAGGCGTTAACAGGCATATGTTAGGTTCATCAAGAAATACGGCGGTAGCTAGTTTGATGTCACTTGAGCGTAAATTTGCAAAGGACCCAGACTTGTATATTGAATATTCAAAATGTATCCAAGAATATATAGATTTGAAACATATGCATGAGATTCATAACACAACAGACATATTAGACCATCCAAATGATAACAAGGAACGTAGAACCAATTATTTACCTCACCACGTAGTTTACAAGGATAGCACAACTACAAAAGCTCGTGTTGTGTTTGACGCTTCACGGAAGACAACCTCTGGAGTGTCTTTAAATGATTTGCTTCATTCTGGCCCAGCACTCCAAACCAACCTAGATGAAATTTTGCTGAAATGGAGATTTTTACAATATGTGTATGCAGCAGATATCGAAAAAATGTATCGACAAATCCGAATACATCCCGAAGACGCTGATCTTCAGCGCATTGTCTGGCGCAATAGCCCTGATGAGCAAATCCGCGATTATTGCCTCGATACTGTTACATTTGGAGTAACATGTGCCCCATTTTTGGCGATACGCACACTCAGGAAGCTTGCAGACGATTCACAACCTTTATTCAAAATGGCACGGCAAGCAATACTGAATGATATGTACGTAGATGATCTTCTATCAGGAGAAACGAGTTTAGAATCGGCATTGGCTAAAAGAGATGAGGTTAAAACATTATTAAGCTCAGCAGGATTCAAACTCAGAAAATGGACTGCTAACCACAATCGACTTTTACACAATATACCGTTGGAAAACTGTGAGACTTGCCCAAGTCTAGATATGAATCTAGACAACGGTTTTAAAACGCTCGGCATCATTTGGTATCCATTAACAGATGAATTTGCATATAAAATTACCATTAATTTTGATGATGTTACATATACTAAGCGAAAAATATTATCAGATATTGCTCGATTATTTGGTCCACTAGGATGGATATCTCCAGTCGTTATTGTGGCAAAGTTACTAATGCAATCCTTATGGTTAGATGGTGTAGCTTGGGACGATCGAATTCCTACTGATGTTTCATCCAAATGGCATACTTTGAAAACAGATTTAGAAGCATTACGCAGCCTAAAAATACCTAGATGGCTGAAAACCGAAACTGATGATAGCATCGAATTGCATGGGCTTAGTGATGCCTCTCAGAAGGCATATGCAGCAGTTGTATTTATTGTTTCTTGCAGTCGAGATAAAGTTAATTCATCATTAGTGCTAGCTAAAACGAAGGTAGCACCTGTAAAAACCGTTTCGATTCCACGTTTGGAACTTTGTGCAGCACTTTTGCTAGCAAAAACTGTGCAACGTATTATAAAATCATTGAATATAACCAGATCACGGATACAGCTTTGGACAGACTCAACTATCGTGCTGGCGTGGTTATTAAAGCACCCATCAAGCTGGACTACGTTCGCTGCCAATCGAACCACGCAAATACATGAAACTGTAAAGGACGTTCCTTGGAATTATGTGCCGTCAGAGCAAAACCCTGCAAATGTTGCCTCACGAGGGTTATTTCCTAAACAAATACTCGAATGTGAGCTATGGTGGAATGGTCCTTCATGGCTAAAAGAAGACAAGAAAAATTGGCCCGTCAGACCATCATTTCCCGCATGTACAATGGAACAAAAGAAGAAATCAATTATGTCACTAGTAGCATTTCAACCTGATACACAGTTTTTAGACTTATGGCTAGAAAAATATACTTCCTTAACTCGTTTGATTCGAGTCACCGCTTATTTTTTAAGATTTATCGCAGCTGTAAAAGACAATCGTTCTACCGAGGCATACTTGAGCACTACTGAGCTTGATTCATCATTGAAATTTTGGATTAAATATACGCAACAAAGTGAATTTCCAACAGAAATTGAATTTTTGAAACATCCTATCAACCTATCGACAAAAAAAGCAGCCTACTGAATTTAAATCCATTCCTGGATGAGGATGGGATATTACGAGTTGGTGGTCGTCTTGCAAATGCTAATATTGCCTACAATACCAAATATCCAAAGATTATTCCAAAAAAAAGCAAGCTTTTATCTGAAATGGTAGGCTGTGGGCAGTTTGAATGTATTAACTCGATCGTACGATAACTGCTTATAGTGGCTACTACTACACCTGACAATATTCAAAGTAATATCGTGGAAGCGAAGTAAAATTTCCTTGTACGAAATTTTTATGTAAAATTTTCGTCTTGGAACAATCTCCTCGTACGAAATTCCTTGTACGAAATTTTTATGTAAAATTCTCGTCTTGAAACAATCTCCTCGTATGAAATTCCTTGTACGAAATTTCTGTGTGGAACTTCTCGTCTTAGAACAATCTCAGCTTCAACGTAGCGAATTTAACCGCCCCTACTAGTGTTGGCTGAGATTTGTTCAAGTAAAAAAATTAACGACGATGTTTTTCTACAAAAGTCTTTTTTTGGTCGCCGACCGATCTGGCTTACCGGAAAAGACTGTCCTTTATTGTTAATCATTCCATCTTTTATATCAATAATAATACAGCTATAACAAATTCAAAATCTGCGCGAATCAAAAATAATTATCTAGTTCCGAGAATTTACCACCGCGTGCAATTAGGTCGCTCTAGTCGCTATCTATGTATATGACATTTCGGCAAGTGTCGAAACGTCAGTTTTGTTTTGAAGTTACACAACACCCTCTCTCTTTGGGGAAAAAAAATTTTTCTTTTGTATGAAAAGAAAAATTTTTTTTTTTAATTTTAATTTTTAGGTTCGCACATTACAATTTCATATTATTTGATGCTGTTATTCTATACTTCTTTTCTTGATTTTTTGTCTTTATTTTGGCTTAATTTTATCTTATAGTGTACATATTGTTTGATTCTATGACTCAATTAGGATAGTTTACAATAGATATATATATATATATATATATATATATATATATATATATATATATATATTTATTTTTGTTTTATGTTTTTTTTTTTGTTATTTAATTCATCATAATTGTTACTTAAATATAATTTTGAGTACACACATTTCATTTGTTAATATAACTATATGTATTTTTTCTCGCATATATATATTTTTTTTTTGACATGTATACTTATTTTGTTACTTATTTGGTATTGTTTTACATTAATCTTGTTGTACATATTCAAATACGTTTATCTAGTGATTTTAAATTAATGGTGTATATAATTTTAGCAGATTGTTGTGGTATTTCTTACTTTTTCCATTTATTAATATATTGGTATTAACACCATTTCTTTTTAATATTTCATATGGTCCGTGATATGTACTCTGTAATTTTTTTCTGTTAATATATCTGACTAAAACTAGATCTCCTACTTTGAAATTTGCTGGATTAATGATACTATGAGTATCTAATCTATTTTTTCTTTTCATTTTTACTTTCTCGACCAATTTTCGAGCCAAACTAATGCTATTTTTGAGTCTAATTTTCAGTTCATTAGCAAAATTGTCTAAATTGTTTATTGGTTCGTTTTCTTCTACAATATCGTCGGGCAATTGGGGTAATCTTCCATAGATAAGTTCATATGGAGAATATTGGGTGTCTATATGTGGGGTAGTATTATACGCGAAAGTATAGTACGGTATCCATTTGTCCCATTCATAATCATTAGCAAAATTAAGCAAATATTCGTTTAGCACTCTGTGGTTACGCTCCACAGTGCCGAGTGTTTCGTGCTGATATGGTGCTGAGAAAATTTGTTGAATTTTTAATAAATTACAAATGTTTTCCATAAGCTCATTGACGAATTCAGTTCCGTTGTCTGATTTTAATATTTTGAAAATATAAGCTCATTGACGAATTCAGTTCCGTTGTCTGATTTTAATATTTTGAAAATACCGTGTTTTAATATTAATTGTTCTACTAATGTTTTGGCAATGGTTTTAGCGTCTTTTGTTTCTATTGGGTAGGCAATAACGGATTTAGATAATTCGCATTGCATTGTAAGGATATATCTATAACCGTTGGATATTCTTAGTGGTCCTACTGTATCTATAGCAATTGATTCAAATGTATTTTTCGGTGTGTCAGTTATTGTTTGCTTTTCTTTTATATGTTTTGTTTGTTTATTTTTCGTACAAATTTCACAGTTTTTAATAAATGTTTTTATCATCTTGTTCATATCTTTCCATATAAATTTTTGTTTTAGTTTAAGTAATGTCTTTCTTACACCCAAGTGTCCTCCTATCGGTGTTGTGTGGTAATTATTTATTAGTTTGAATTGTATTATTTTATCAGTTATTCGTTTTGGTGGTTTGTATAATATTATTTTTAGGGGCTCTTTATTATTTGTTAGGATACTATTCTGTAGCCGATTGAATTTGTTTTTAAATTCTTCTTTATTTACCATGTTATATATCTTATCTCCTTCTTCTATGTATATTTTCGTAACATGTCTTCTAGTTGCTTGTGATGTCAGTTTCTCCAAAGTTGGAACTAATTCCGATGGATTTTCGCTGCATCGAACTAAGATCTGATTGTCTTCAAACGTAATTTTTGGAATGCTCCCTATTTCGAATTTGAATTTTGCTAGATTTTTTACATCAGCTGGGGAATTGCTGTCCCATATGTAGATTTCGTTAGCCATTAGATTATGTTTTAGTTTGCTTACTTTTCTTGTTTGCACTTTTTTAGTGTTTTCTAAGTTTTTTACCATATTTCTCGTGAGGGGTAATACTTTCATTTCTTCGGTAATATTTCTCTGCTTTGGTATCATGTCTTTTAACGTATCTGAATTTAATTTGATGCGTGATAATGCATCGGCATTAACATTCATTTTGCCCTTTCGATATATTATATCGAAGTCGTAATCGCATAGATCTAGTCTTATGCGTGTCATCTTTGATGATGGGTTTTTATGTGTAAACAATTATATAAGTGGTCTGTGGTCTGTAATGACCGTAAATTTGTTTCCAAATAGATAAGGTCTAAAAAAATTTATCGCCCAATGGATTGCTAATAATTCTTTTTCGATGATCGGTTTGTTTATTTCATGTTTCACTAGGGTTCTACTTGCGTAGGAAATTGGTAAGTCATGTCTTATTTCGCCTTGTGAGAGTACTGCACCTAATGCATAGTCTGATGCATCGGTTGTGACAATAAATGGTTTATTGAAATCTGGGTACTGTAATATCGGTGCATTCATCAGTTCATTCTTCAATTTTTCAAATGTTGATTGACATTTTTCTGTCCATAAGAATTTTGTATTCTTTTTTAATAAATCGTTCAGGCATTTTGTGGTTTTGGCGAAGTCTGGGATAAATCGGCGGTAGTAATTCGCGAATGCAACGAATCTTCGGACTTCGTCTGCATTTAAAGCTACTGGATAGTTTCTAATTGTATTAAATTTTGCAGGGTCTGTACGGACTCCGTCCTTTGTGATTAAGTGTCCCAAATACACTACTTCACTTCTTAAAAAATTGCATTTTTCAGGGTTGAGTTTGAGGTTGTATTTTTCTAGCCAATCAAATATTTTTATTAGATTGCTATTATGGTGTGCGAGGCTGCAACCAAAGACAATAATGTCATCAACATATAAAAAGGCTGCTGAATCTAGACCGCCCAGAGCTATTGATAGCATGCGTTGGAAGCTATTGGATGAAATAGTTAGACCGAAAGGTAATCGTCTGAATTGATAATGTCCTTTGTTTGTCGAAAAGGCTGTTAATGGTCTTGATTCTTTTGTCAGTTCGATTTGGTGAAAGGAACTTGTCATGTCCAGGATGGAGAAGTATTTCGCTCTCCCTAGCCTGTCTTAGACATCTTCTAATCTTGTTAATGGAAACTTATCTTTAACAATTTTTTTGTTGAGTGCTCTGAAATCCACTACAAGTCTCCATTTTGTTAGGCCTGACTCACTTTTCTTTGGTGTCAAAAGTAATATAGAGTTGTATGGGCTCGTGGAGTTTTCGATAATGTTATCATTTAGTAATTGATGTACTTGTTTATTTATTTCATCAATGTGTGTATGGGGCAATCTATAGTTTTTGATATACGTTGGAGTGTTACCAGTGACGTGTATTTCTTGTTTATAAAAATTATTTGCTGTAAGAGGGTCGTGTTCTAGTTGAAAGATATGCTGATAATGTTGAATTATTTCTAGTATCGATATTTAGTCTTCTGAGTTCAAGTGGTTTATGTTGATATGTTTTAGTAAATCTTTAAATCTCTGCTTATCTCTGATGTCTTTATTCACTGAAGAAGTGTTTTTATGTGATTTGTATCTAGCTATTGGTTCTGTTTCTACTTTAAAGTTTTTAATTACAATGTCCTCTTCGTTAGTGTTAAGTAGTTTTATATGTTTAATGCCTTCTGCTGGTTGTACTCCCTATGTAGAATCCCGGTGTGATTTCTTTATTTACTATCACACTGTCTTCTTCAATGTTAAAGTCGACTGGACAAATAAATTCACATCGTGCGGGTATCGTTAATTTGTATATTTTGGAATCTGTACTGATTGGTATTGTATAATCTTCACCGTCGATACTAATTGTTAATGTATATGTTTCGTAATCAATTTTTGCCAGTCTCTGTACCAGGAAATCTCTTCCTAGTATTCCATCTGTATGGATAGGGAAATCGGGTTCCACTATTTGGAAAGGGTAGACTATGGGTTTTTCACCAATGTTTAAGTCTAGATTGGCAATACCTATTGAGTATATTTCCTGGTCTGTTATGCCAGAGAATTTGCATCGTTTGTCTTTGTCTATGTTTTCATCTTCTGAAATTGCATTTATCTTGCAGATTGATATATCTGCTCCTGTATCTATTAATAGTTTAAAATATTTTCTTGATTTTCTACAATATAGAGTAATGTAATTCTTTAATTGTGTATTTAATGAGTATATCTTTTCTATCTGGATCCCGGGGTCAACTTTTATTCCTCGTTGTTGCTGGCCTCCGGGCCGATGGCGTTTCCCTGTATTATGTTTACTCTGTGTTGCCTGTTATTTTCGTAATTCCTATTTGTTCCCCTGTTGTTCCTATTATTTATGTTAGATTGTTGTTTTGGTTTGTTGTATTATTTCTGGTATTATAATTGCTTCTATTGGTCCTGTTATTACCTCTGTTATTATTAACATAGTTTTGGCTAAAGTTATGATTCCTATAAGTGTTATTAAAATTATTTGATTTATTTCTATTATTATTCAATTGCTGATTTGTATTATTTCGTCTATTCACGTACATAACGTTTTCTGTTATATTGTTACTTGATTCAAACTCGGTTGCTATCTGAATTGCTTCGATAAATGTTTTGGGTTGAGCCGCAAAAATAGTCGGTTTAAGGGGTTCACTTAACCCATTTTTGAAAATAGTTAGTGCGTAGGAGTCATTGCGCTTTTTTCTGCGGGAGATGGGTTCTCACCCAAACTACTAATCTGAATTTCGCTTAGTTCATTAGTGAGCTCAGATAGTTTTTCGCCGAACTTTTCAACCGTTCCGCGTTTACTTAATTGCGCTAACTGAGTATGAAGTTGCTGTGGACTTTTTACTAATGTTCGAAGAACATTAAAAAAATAGAACGGGAAAATTTGAAAATATTTAAACTGCGATAAATTTTGACACAGCAATTCAATCATTACGAAATTTTTGGAACATATTTGTATTATTTAGTTGTAGATTTGTGTAGCTTTTGATGAGAGTGCTGGCAACCCTGTAGCTAATGCAGGCACTCAAAGTGAAAACCTCCAAATCATCGTCTCTCTTGAAAAAATGCCGCTTCTTCAAAAAAAAGCCACTCATATGTAAATCTTGTGCTTTGTTTACATAGACAAAAAATAAAATTTGATATGGTATAACGGGCACGTCTGGTAATCCTTGCCCAATTCACCTATGTTTTTAGCATCAAAAACTTATGTTCACGGAAACTCACGATCCGATAAGCAGAATTAATTGAAATTTGCAGAATGTATTGGTCTTATATAGGACCAGGTCTGATAGAAGTGATTTTGAAATGCAAGCAATTCTGTGCCAGTGGTGCCATCTTGAAAAATCACTAAAAAGGATAACTGTTTTTAGCCCTATAAATTCTGATTGAATCATTCGATTTTAACAAAATTCACAGAATAGCTGGAACTTATTTCAAGCCACGTTTGGAGCTGCCTATACGATTGGAGCTGCCAGCTATGATAATTTAAGTGTCTTTAATTTGAAAAAATACTAATTTGGAAGTGCAAATAATCAACCACCGAATATCCTAAAAAATGTCCGTTTGTTACAATAAAACCAATCTGTATACAAATCTTATGTTTTATCTACACGTTCAAAGCAAAACTTTGGATATTTCATGTCGGACAAGAACGGTAACCCTTTCCCAGTTAACCTTTATTTTTAACATCAAAAACTTCTCTTCACGGGAACTCACGAACCAATAATCAGATACAACTGAAATTTACAGAATGCATTGGACCTTAGTAGGACCAGATTTGATAGAAGCGATTTTGAATTGTGGGCAACTCTGTGCCAGTGGTGCCATCCTGAAAAATTACAAAGAAAAAAACAGCTTTTTGCCCTATGAAATGTGAATTAGTTACCAGATTTTCATGAAATTGACACAGTAGCTGGACCTATTTCTAATCTCTGTTTGGTGGAATTTTCGTTGAAAAATTTGATTGGTGCTGCCAGCTATGGTTTTGAAAATTCACTCAGGAAAATAAAACTTCTTGCCCTATAACTTCCAGTGCATTCATGAAATCAATACGAATTTATTACAATCAATGGAACATATTATAAGCACTATTCAGGCCAAATTTGGTTGAAAAGCCACGATAGGGTTGCCAGCTATTGTTGGTTTTGTGTTTAATTGCAATATCTTTACTAAGCGGTTTTATGGTAGAATTTTCAAATGGTAATGATATTTTAGTGACAATAAACAGCAAATATTAAGTTTTCGATTATTTGAAAAAACTCGCTGCAGGTAACCCTAAATTTGTTTATACTCCTATAACTTCGAATGTAATAAAACAACGTGAAGCAGATGTGATATATTCTTGGCTTTGATACTGGCAGAAGGTGGCCAGCACGAGTCGGTTGTGCTACTTTTGTCTCAATAAATGCTTGCAGTTAGTATTCATAACGGAAACATTTACAATGAAAATAAATAACCGATGTTTCAATTCCCAAAGTTCTGCAAACTTTTCGGATCGCATCCTCAAACACCAACTTGAGTTACAGTGCTGCAGGCACTGAGCATTTTCTTCATTGATGTTATATGGATGCTGCTTTCAAAATTTTGTGAAATAAGCAAATGATAACGAATATAATTAACCCGTGATTTGCTCTCATAAACGTTGAAATTCATGCCAGTGGTAATATCTGAAACCTTCTACTATATGAGTTATAATGCATTCTTGAGACCAAAGTTAAACGTGGCGTTTGAAACAGTTTGGCCGTAATAAGCAGCTCATGTGGTGGAATATGCACTCAACTCAACCTGCACGATTTTTCTACTGTTCATCGAACATTAGTGTTTCTAGTGGTTCAGGTGCGCTAGAGTTTTTTTTTGTTTTTAAATCTATTTCTGAGAATTTTTTCTAATTCTTCATATGTTTTTCTATCTAATGTTAAGAGCTAAGTTTTAACTGCTGTTCCTTACTTCACATTGCTTGTAAAATTCAGCGAATTGTTTTTGCCATCTTCATTAAGACTGTCGTTGATTAGACTAACTATTGTTAGAAATGCTTCTAGTTCTTTGGGGTTTCCCGTAAAAGTTGGAATGGATTTTAACGCTAATTCAATATTGAAATTACTCATCTTGCTATCTACTGAACTTCCTAATTTTTCTAATAGTAGTTCTTTTGCCTCTTTATATTTTCCTATCAATGTTTCTAGTAACTCTTGACTACTATCTATGCTAATTGCTTCTTTTTGTATTTCCTCTACAGTAATTAATTTTTCAACAATGTATTCTCTTTTATATATTCTGTTTGGGGTTTTTTTTTAGATTTGTTATTATTTTTGTTATTAAACAAATATTTTCTTCCATTTATAGGGAATTTATCCTGGACCATATGAAATCTTCCTGTTTCTTATTTTCAATCTAGAAATTGTACATATTAAAATTGCAATTTGTGATAATTATAATAATTGTACACATTTGAATTTTATTTTCAATTTTGCGATTAAATTCTACTACTGAATCATAGGTGGCGCTTGTGATGCCAAATGCAGCAAAGTGAAAATGTCATAAATAGAGTGAACTTAGGCCTTTTACCTTTATGTCACTAGTTGTCAAGAAAAGAAACGTTGTTTTGGTTAGCTTTGTTTTTCATTTATATTTTATAATTTCATATTAATACATTTATTCATTGAAGTTCATTCTTGTTTTAATTTTAGTGTACGTTTGATCTTATTTTTGCTTCATTTGTGCTCGTAACTCTTCAATTTCTTCATAGAGCCGTTGCTGCTGCTCCCATGGTGGAGGATGTTCGTCATCTTTTGCTATTCGTAATAATGCAGCTATGCGTTTTCTGATGAAAACCTGTCGTCCGCCGCGTTTTTTTTTCTTTGTGTCTACTTTTGGAATCGTAGTTTTCTCTGCTACTAATTTTTGTGGTGCTAGGATCGCCGGATGAATTCGAGGCTGCGGTCCACCTTCCTTTGGTAAATTTTTCGGGGCTGGCAGGGTCGCCATGAAATGATAGGCTGTGGGCAGTTTGAATGTATTAACTCGATCGTACGATAACTGCTTATAGTGGCTACTACTACGCCTAACAATATTCAAAGTAATATCGTGGAAGCGAAGTAAAATTTCCTTGTACGAAATTTTTATGTAAAATTCTCGTCTTGGAACAATCTCCTCGTACGAAATTCGTTTTTTCAATAATGTATTTTTCAATAATGTATTCTCTTTTATATATTCTGTTTGGGGTTTTTTTTTAGATTTGTTATTATTTTTGTTATTAAACAAATATTTTCTTCCATTTTTAGGGAATTTATCCTGGACCATATGAAATCTTCCTGTTTCTTATTTTCAATCTAGAAATTGTACATATTAAAATTGCAATTTGTGATAATTATAATAATTGTACACATTTGAATTTTATTTTCAATTTTGCGATTAAATTCTACTACTGAATCATAGGTGGCGCTTGTGATGCCAAATGCAGCAAAGTGAAAATGTCATAAATAGAGTGAACTTAGGCCTTTTACCTTTATGTCACTAGTTGTCAAGAAAAGAAACGTTGTTTTGGTTAGCTTTGTTTTTCATTTATATTTTATAATTTCATATTAATACATTTATTCATTGAAGTTCATTCTTGTTTTAATTTTAGTGTACGTTTGATCTTATTTTTGCTTCATTTGTGCTCGTAACTCTTCAATTTCTTCATAGAGCCGTTGCTGCTGCTCCCATGGTGGAGGATGTTCGTCATCTTTTGCTATTCGTAATAATGCAGCTATGCGTTTTCTGATGAAAACCTGTCGTCCGCCGCGTTTTTTTTTCTTTGTGTCTACTTTTGGAATCGTAGTTTTCTCTGCTACTAATTTTTGTGGTTCTAGGATCGCCGGATGAATTCGAGGCTGCGGTCCACCTTCCTTTGGTAAATTTTTCGAGGCTGGCAGGGTCGCCATGAAATGATAGGCTGTGGGCAGTTTGAATGTATTAACTCGATCGTACGATAACTGCTTATAGTGGCTACTACTACGCCTAACAATATTCAAAGTAATATCGTGGAAGCGAAGTAAAATTTCCTTGTACGAAATTTTTATGTAAAATTCTCGTCTTGGAACAATCTCCTCGTACGAAATTCGTTGTACGAAATTTTTATGTAAAATTCTCGTCTTGAAACAATCTCCTCGTACGAAATTCCTTGTACGAAATTTCTGTGTGGAACTTCTCGTCTAAGAACAATCTCAGCTTCAACGTAGTGAATTTAACCGCCCCTACTAGTGTTGGCTGAGATTTGTTCAAGTAAAAAAATTAACGACGATGTTTTTCTACAAAAGTCTTTTTTGGTCGCCGACCGATCTGGCTTACCGGAAAAGACTGTCCTTTATTGTTAATCATTCCATCTTTTATATCAATAATAATACAGTTATAACAAATTCAAAATCTGCGCGAATCAAAAATAATTATCTAGTTCCGAGAATTTACCACCGCGTGCAATTAGGTCGCTCTACTCGCTATCTATGTATATGACATTTTGGCAAGTGTCGAAACGTCAGTTTTGTTTGAAGTTACACAACATATCACTTATACTTCTGAATTACCACATTCTTACTTTACATGGAGGAATACAATTGATGTTGAATATTATCAGACAAAAATATTGGGTTATCGATGCAAGAAACTCTATTTGATATTTTATACAAAAATGCATTATTTGCTACAAACACAAAGCTCAAACCAGAACTCAACTCATGGGTGATCTACCTAAACAACGAATAATTCCGTCAAGGCCATTTACTCATTGCGGCGTGGATTATTGCGGTCCTATTGATATCAAGTTATCAAAAGACAGAGGTTCCAAATCAACGAAAGGCTACATACTATCTTTGTTTGCCTTTCTGTGAAGACCATTCATCTAGAATTAGTCGGCGATTTGTCAACTCAATCTTTTCTAGCAGCTCTTCGACGTTGCGTAAACCGTCGCGGGCTATGTAGTCACTTATACAGCGACTGTGGCACAAACTTTATAGGAGCCAACAAAGAATTGAGGCAAACACTAAAACGAAATGAAAACACTGGCACAGGAAATTGCTAATGATGGTATTTCATGGCACTTTAACCCACCAGCTACTCCACACTTCGGTGGATTATGGGAAGCGGGAGTGAAATCCACAAAACATCATTTAAGAAGAATCGTTGGAAGTGCACTTTTAACATATGAAGAATGGTATACAGTTCTAGCAAGAATAGAAGCCTGTTTGAACTCAAGACCTCTTTGCCCACTGACAAACGATCCCAATGATCTGAATGCCTTAACACCAGGTCATTTTCTAGTAGGTGACACATTACTCGCAGTTCCAGAAGACAAACTATCAGACATACAACTCAACCGACTAGATCGCTGGCAGCTAACACAACGCTTGACCCAAGACTTTTGGAAACGGTGGTCTGTGGAATACTTAGCCCGATTGCAGCAAAGGCCTAAATGAATCGCAGCCATCCAAACATCGAAATTTATGATTTGGTACTTATCAAAGATGAACGTTTGCCATCATATAAATGGTCATTGGGACGAGTGATAAAAACTTATGGTGGAAAAGATGGATTAGTACGAGTAGTAAAGGTTCGTACATCCACCACAGAATTAGATCGACCTATTACGAAAATAGCACTATTACCCGTAGAAAAGGCTTAAAAAAATGGAATAAACTTGAATTGAATTTGCTCATGAATTAAACTTTAGAATCGAAACTTGATGAATTGAATATTTGAAACCATTGAATTCTCGTTCGTACACATGATATTTAGCTTAAATATCAAAATGCATTCGTCATCCTCATCCATTTCCTAACCCCATCCCCCCGGTATTACTAAAAAAGTTCGAGATCGGCGAGTTGGGGCGCCGCATAAATAACCCCTAGTCGCAGGATATGTGGTTTACTTGTAAGGAGGAAATGCCACAAGTAACGTTAACATATCTTATTCCTTGATAAATAAACGGATTTGTTCAGAACTTCGACAAGAAACCTAGGATTGGTAACTTAATATCAATATAAAAGGTTATTCAGGGTTTATTTACAGGCGTTAATTCTGATCCTTGCGGACCATCGGGGGGAGTATGTTGAAGCAACCTAAAAATGAGATGTTTTAGTATCACGTATAACAAGTCTACTCACCTGACCACATTTGTTAACAGAGGACTGACTGTCAGTATGACATCAGTCATCCGTTCTAGCGAAACCAGTACAATTCCAGTCAGCTGATATGTTTAAAATTAATGATGTATTCCATTTTGAAAATTTGGCCAAGTTAATAGTGGTTCAGTAAAACTGTAAAATATACAGAAATTTTCTTGAATATAAAATTGAATTTTGCGGTTTCTTTGCCAGTCAGCTAAGTTAAACCTTTGCATTCGTTCGGAAATAAAACCATATCTTGTTAATTTCGCTAATTCGTTTTTTCGCATTGATTTACCCAATCATTTAATAAGTTTGTAAGTTTAGTTTGTTCGCATATATCTCGGAATTAGTAATTTGCAAATAAAAGTGTAGTAGTTCGAATTGTTGCGTTTTATTGCAAAAGGAAAGATTGTGTCAAAACAATTTCCAAGCAGCGTTAATTTTTGTTTGAAAAAGTATTGAGAATGAAAACTTATTATTTTTTAAGCTTGTTTATTACAAAGAATTTTAAATTCTGAGCCGTGTGTGAGCGCATATATATATATATTTTCCTCAAATTTTGATTTGTCATTTCTTCTGATAAAAACATTGGATCATCGTGAAATTTGTAGAGCGTATTGATGTTGAATATGATTTAACACACATGGATTTTCAAGATTGTGCGGGTTACCCTGTAGCTACGGTAGGCTCCTGAAAAAAAATCATTCAAATCATTGACCCTCCTGAAAATTTTTTCATTTTTCTCAAAAAATTCATATCTTTGGTAAATGTTGACCTTTTTTCATCATGTCAAATTGAAACTTTGAAAATTCCGATTTGCACAAGAACGGCAACCCATCACCAAATTACCTCTATTTTCAGCACTCGGAAGTTTTGTTTACGAGAACTGATGACCGGATTATCCGATCATAATGAAATTTATAGAACATGTTTGCATTAACTAGGACTAAGTCTGACAGAAGTGATTTTAAAATACGGGCAACCCTGTGGTAGTGGTACCAGCTTGAAAAATTACTGAGAACTTCTTTATCCTAAAGCTTCCAATTCAGCCATCAGATTTTAAT
>CANBKX010000281.1:0-19263 GCA_947369275.1 Nemotelus nigrinus
TTAAATCGACGACTTGTGTTTAACTAAAACGTTGTGAAACTGTGTCAAGAGCATTTAATGATTGTGGTTAAGGGGGCGAAAACAAAATCTTTTAGACGTGGATTCTCTTTGGGTCTTAATTAAAGACTATATGAACTTTTTGTAAACGTCATATAAATGACTTTTGTAAACGTCATATGAATGGTAAATAACTAGCTAAAAATCCAAATGTTTTACTATGAATTCATGTTTTAAGGCTCATAAAAATTTTAGGAATAATTAGGCTCCATAAGAAATGCTCTCTTTAAGCACCGTTAACATGATTTAATAAAACTTTATTCGAATTCTTAACAAATAACCAAGTATTCTGAAATTACCTCATAAAGCCCTGGGGCCTTATATTTTATGGATAAATTTAATTTTTTGCCGAAAAATGTTCTACAGTTTAAGATCCGCTGAGTTGATTTTCTGAAACTTTATTCATATAACAAACAACTACTTAAGGGAATTCCGAAATTCCGACTATGAATTCATTTCGTAGAAATAATGCATCATCACAGTATTTTTTACGCAAATTCAATAATTTTTGGTGCTTTATAATCTAAGTTTCGATTTTCATGAAACTTCATACAGATTCGAAATAATTTTTCGAAAAATTCGAAATTGCTTGTGTTTAAGTAATTTCGTACAATAGTTTTAAATATTTTAATTTTTCATAATAAACAATGGTTTTTAATTAAATGATCAGTGGGTATTCAAAATTGAGTGTTGGATTATGCTGCAAATCTGTTCACACCTACAACTATGCCCTTAAACCATGATTAATCTATTCTACATCTAATGCTTTCAGTCCTCATTCGATTTTAACAAAAAAATATTTTGTGCACAATCTTCCCATCGTCTTTCCATTCTTGTCATTTTTTGTTCTTACCGCCATGGTTATTCTCTTAGCCATGGTCTTACGAAAGCATTCAACCCATTAATTAATCAGAATAAAGAAAAGCATCCGGAACATGTCTGTCGCTCTAGTTCCAAGCAAACGAAAACCTCCTTCTTCAGGGACTCGCCTTGTGGCCCCAACGAAACCGCTTTAATTTTCTCCCTAGCTGCTATCCTCCAATAGTCGAGTAAAGCCTGAATTACATTGGCATGCAGTGCCGTGCACTGAAATTTAGAACTCATGTAATTGCATGTGGCAATTCATATTAACTCCAGTGCAGTGCAGCGGACTGCACTGCATCGTTTAGGCTAATTTCTAAAAACGCTGCAGACTGCATCAGCTGACATTCATTTGAGAGTAGTTGACCGGGCAAAAACCATTTAAATTGAGGCGGAAATTCCGTTCCAGGTATGTATTAAATTGTAAATGGACGAAAAACCGATGCAGAAAATCTAAATATCAAACCTCCACAAATTAATTTGTCTTTCATTGTCAGAACACTGCACTGCTTTCAATGTGCTTTGCAATGCGTGCACTGCTTCGGCACCGCGCTGCACTGCACTGGATGCCAATGTAATTCAGGCTTAAGCGCAACTAAGCTAACAGCAGCATTTAGTACTGTCAAATTTCAGAGCTCCATAAGTCGCCAGCTGAACAGATGGATTAGTCTAGAGCGAATGTAAGAAACATGTGCCGTGTAATATGAAGGGAAAGCCCATCACTTGTACTTGTCAAATGAAATGAAATTGGTTGATGGCACCGCACACACACACACACACACACACACACACACACACACTATTATTGCGGTCGATAGCGTCGCAGCATAGAGATATACGTCGGAGCAACGGTTTTTGTGGTCTATTTTAAATAGGAGTCGTACATAGAACAATGATAGCTGAAGATGAAGCTGATGATGATGATGCTCTCTTTCCATGGTTTGATTTCTGACAAGGGAGTGACTAATAGATGTTTTTCTTGAGACGAATTACAGCTGAATATACATACATACATACTAAATACGAACAACCATGAGATACTAATGTGAGGAATTGAAGAGTGATATGCTGGAGATATTAATTTTTTGGGGGGATTTATTGCATGTATGTGAAGCTGTATTCCATAAAAAGAGCTGCAATTAGGATGCTAAAAAGGTATTTAAAATTATTTTGACTGGTGGTTATATGCTTATTAGTTTATTCCTAGAAGGTGGTAAAAAACTTTAAACTAAGTTCAATCTGCTTTTGTTGTTTTTGTTGTTTCATATTAGTTGTTAGAGGGCAGAATAATTACATATGTGCTCTAACGTTTTTGCCGGTATGTAATTGTTTGGCCGTATTCAAAGCGACGTGGGCGGTCTGTCGGCAATATTCTTTTTTGTTAATTGCATTTTATACAGAAACAGAAGCAAATCATCCTTCAAAATGCGCCGCAAAGTGGTTTCACTGACGCCAGAATGGTGAGCGCGGTGACGATACAACACTTTTGGGGTTCTGGGCAACGCTCTCTCTGATCACTGCAACCGGTCCATTGGAACGTCTTGGTTGTTGATGCTCAACAACCCGTGCTCAACAAAATTCGACACTAAACGACGAATAGTTTTGTCAGACAGTGCCTGTTGGTCACGATATTTTCGGCGCACGTTGATTTAACACAATTGAAGGACTATTTTCAATGTACAGCGTCACTATTTCGGCGCGTTATTGCGATGTGAAGCGATTCAAGCCTGAATTACATTGGCCAGCAGTGCAGTGCAGTACACTGAAATTTAGAACTCATGTAATTGCATGTGGCAATTCACATTAACTGCAGTGCAGTGCAGTGCAGCGGACTGCACTGCATCGTTTAGGCTAATTTCTAAAACGCTGCAGACTGCATCAGCTGACATTCGTTTGAGAGTAGTTGACGGGGCAAAAACGATTTAAATTGAGGCGGAAATTCCGTTCCAGGCATTAAACTGTAAATGGACGGAAAACAGATGCAGAAAATCTAAATATCAAACCTCCACAAATTAATTTGACTTTCATTGTCAGAGCACTTCACTGCTTTCAATGTGCTTTGCAATGCGTGCACTGCTTCGGCACCGCACTGGACTGCACTGCACTGCGCTGCACTGCATTTCAATGTAATTCAAGCTTCATGGTTAAAATTGTACTAAATTGACGTTTCAAAAACATGTCTAATCAGGCCAATTGGTTGAGAAATGTCAAAGTGATTCAATGTTTACATACCGACACACTTGATGACAATTGAAATACTTCGTTGAGTAGCATATTTTACCACACATATTAGGCGTGTTTTTTTGCTTCTCTATTCAGCAGAGAACAGATTATACGCATTGGAAACAACAACACTCCTGTACCAGAGAATTCACTAGTACAGAAATTCTATTCCTCATTGGTAGTTCACGTGCTGAACTATAAAATGTGCTGATAGAAAAAAGAAAAGCTCATGCGAAGTTGTCTTTTTTTCTGTGAGGTGGCTTTGGTTTATTCCAGGTTATGTTGAATGTTTTGGTAGTTAGGAAATTAGAAAAAGCTCTCATAATGCGTAGAAAGTTAAAAGAGGTACTTTTATGTTAGCTCTTTTTCTATTTTCCATCGATTAAACTCGTTATTTTCTCCCTCTATTTTGAGCTGTTTTGTTCTACCACAGCGAATACGGCAACCTATGTCAGTCTTAGCGAATGCACTGCTGTTTTATACTAGATCGTTGTTTTTGCGACATAGTTCTATTCTGTTCTGTATCGGAGGAAAAAAGCGCACCTATTAGGCGTGTTTTTTTGCTCCGATACAGAACAGAATAGAAATATGCCGCAAACACAACGATCTAGCGCAAAACAGCAGTGCATTCGCTAAGACTGACATAGGTTGCTATATTCGCTGTGGTACCACAAAACAGCTGAAAATAAAGGGAGAAAATAAAGAGTATACACTACCACAATCGATAGAAAATAGAAAAAGAATTAACAGAAAATTACCTCTTTAACTTTCTACACGTTATGAGGGCTTTTTCTAATTTCCTAACTACCAAAACATTCAACATAACTATGAAAAACCCAAAGCCTCCTTACAGCAAAACAGACAACTTCTCATGAGCTTTTCTTTTTTCTATCAGCACATTCTGGAGTTAAGCACGTAAACTATAAATGAAGAATAGAATTTCTGTACTAGTGAATTCACTGGTACAGGAGTGTCGTTGTTTCCAATGCATATACTTATTCTCTGCTGGATAGAGGAACAAAAAAAAAACACACCTATTATATACATATTATCCTAGACACAGTTACAAATAGATGAAAAAAATACAAACGAAGCTTTAAAACCAACAAGATTGAAACATGTGTCTCCATATGTGTCCCTTGTCACCATCTTAATGTATTGAAGAAAAAAAAGCTCTGACGATGCATATTAGTATTTAGCGGACGACAACAATAGGCGTGTTTTTTTTGCTCCGATGCAGTGCAGAGTACAACTATGCCGCAAAAACAGCGATCTAGTATAAAACAGCAGTGCATTCGCTAAGACTGACAAAGGTTGCTGTATTTGCTGTGGTACCACACAACAGCTGAAAATAAAGGGAGAAAATAACGAATATACACTATCACAATCGATAGAAAATAGAAAAAGAACTAACAGAAAATTACTTCTTTTAACTTTCTACACATTATGAGAGCTTTTTCTAATTTCCTAACTACCAAAACATTCAACATAACCTGGAATAAACCAAAGCCACCTCACATAAAAAAAGACAACTTCTCATGAGCTTTTAGTTTTTCTATCAGCACATTCTACACTTCAACACGTGAACTACAAATGAGGAATAGAATTTCTGTAGTAGTAAATTCACTGGTGCAGGAGTGTTGTTGTTTTCAATGCATATACTCTACTCTCTGCTGGATAGAGGAGCAAAAAACACGCCTAATGAAAAACCGAGTGAATGATCAGAAAAACTAGCAAACCAAAAGTATGAGGATTTGAGCTGGCGCATCACTTTAATGAAACTGAATAGGCGGTGAACAAACAATCGAAAATTAGCTTCTGTACAGCCCTATGAAGTTCTAATGTAATATTTTGAATGGTTGTACTGTTTACGGCTTACTCTTTTTATTATTATAAAATCATGATGAAAACAAGAAAGTGCTTGTTCTAAACAAATAGCTACATTATTTATGATAAAACAAGACGTTGAAAAAGTGATAGATTCAATATTCCCTCATATAGTTTTTTCCTAATACCAAACTATGGCAAGATTTTCTAAAAAAAAAGTACTTTCCAGAATATATTGCTTGTTTCATCGATTTGTTGTCACAGTCTGCGTCTTATACTTCGCAAGTACCTTTCGTGTTACTTAAATAAAACTGACTTTCACAACCGAAACGGAAAAAGAAAGGAAGATATAAGAAAAACATAAACATTGTCTCAATAGATTAGTAAGTTAGTTTATCATAGCAAATAAGAATAAACGTCACAAACAATATAAAGCATCAGGATAGATTAGTAATAGCATTAGATTAGTAAGTTAATTTAACATAGCAACTAAGAATCGACGCCGCAAACTATATGAAGCATCTGGACATCAATCGCGCGGACCGAATAGTGGAGACGTGGGAATACGTCGCAGTTTGACGCATGGAATGCTCGGCAGTGCAGCGTACCAATCAGTTCACGGATGACGGCATCTCCCGACCTGGGTCAATATTTGACCAAGATACGATTGGACGGACATCATATACGTGCCGGAGATACAACCGAGAAAAGGCGATATCAACACTCAAACGCCGTCTCGGCCGTTGCCCTACCGATTGCGGCTGACGGTTTTGAACTGAGTGGAGCTGTAAGCAGATCTCGAAACTACATTTGAATATCCACGCAAGACACAGAGTTGTCACCAATGTATGGGATGCACGGAGCAGAGATAACTCATATATTTTCCATGGCAAACGAAAAGAAGGCATTGCGAACTTCATAGCAGACTTACCTCTACAATGATGCAGTGCGTGGAATAATATAGTGCTCGACGAGCCGTCGCCGTTCATCCTCACTAATTTCACGTCCGCACTATAAACAAACTGATCTTTCCAATGTTTTTTTGGACGTCGTCAGGGACAGATGACAGATGATCGACAGATGAGATGGTGGAAAATCAAGAGGTGAAATCGAAGTGTCCCAAATGTGGATCGTGTGGTGGGAATGGGATCCAACACTTAGTTGAATGCAATTTGAATCGGGTGAGCGCACCCAACGGCGGTTGGAAAATCCCGCTGCCGCCAACAGAATTTTCCTGCGCGCTGGATCAGTGGAAAAGGGTCTCTTTCTTTACGAACCTGACGGGCGAAAATTTGTGAGTCGAGCGCCGGAGGACTATCGTACGTTGGAATTTTTCCGCTGGTCGAGTGGTGTTCGGTGAGAACTTGGGAAAACGCGCAGCGATCTACAGTAAAAAGAAAATCTACATGTAAGCAGAGGAGACTTCGAACGGGGCCCCCAACGAGATCGACAACGAGCCGTCAAGTAACGCATCATCTCAGGTAGTGTGCACAATAAAATATTTAGTAGTAAATTTAGATTTATAGGAAGTGTATATTTCTTCCTAATGTAAAATAAATAAAATGGTATGTGAATATAAAATATTATTTAATGCTTTCAATATAAAAGGAGAATACTTACTAAACTTACATTCGAAATGTTTGTTTAAGTGTAAGGTGTTTGTGGATTGTGGATGTGTATTTATGTTGTGTATTTGGTGTTCCCACAGATTTAAGTACGGAGAAAGATTATCATCATAGTTAAGCGCAATAAAGTGGAATGTACAAATTGTAATGAAAATTATCGCGTTTACTCAAGTCTAGATTGGTGAAGAGAAGAAAAGAACGAAACAGTGTCGGATGTGGAAGTTTATTTCGGTGGTATAGCTTATATCAGGTTGACCATTCTGGTGGTCCTATTTTGTCGGTTTTTGAACATAGAAACGAAACCCGTCGCTCCTTTCTCGCTTCAGGGCGACGGCCGTGAGGCAGTTTTCGGATTCGAAGCGAGTGGCGCCCACCCGCGACCTTTTTCTACGTGAGCGAAAGCCGCCCGAAACTGCCGCCCTTGCATCCCGGTCGGGGATTCCATTTAAAATTCAGACTGATTCTTCGGATGTGGGTATTGGGGCTGTTCTGAGCCAAGCACACCCGACGGGCGAGACAGTAGTATGTTATCTCAGCCGTGCGTTATCGAAGCACGAAAGAAAGTACTCGACAACCGAAAAAGAGTGTCTAGGAGTGTTATGGGCAATTGAAAAATTACGACCGTACGTGGAGGGCACACATTTTGTTGTTATTACTGACAACCATTCGCTGGTATGGTTAAATCATCTGAAAGATCCTACGGGCAGGCTGGCAAGGTGGGCGGTAAGACTACAACAATTTGATTTCGAAGTAGTGCACCGTAAAGGGAAGGAACATCTAGTGCCAGATGCTCTCTCACGAGCTATCGACAAGGTGGAAAGCATATCTACATCAACGAGACCAGAGCAGTGGTACGAGAAGATGGTGGAGGTCGTGCAAAAGAGGCCAGTGGAGTACGCAAACTGGAAGGTTGTGGACAGCACCCTGTGGAAGCAAACAACAAGCACTAGTATAGATGCGAGAGGCCAGACAATCTGGAAAAGAGTCGTGCCGAAGGCGGAGAGGGGAGCTATTCTCAAAAGGTGTCATGACGACCCGGCAGCAGGTCACATGGGAGTCGATCGAACGTTGTCACGCGTTACGAAAACCTACTATTGGCCGCGACTGAGATCGGATATTCGGCAGTATGTTAAGAAATGCAAGGTGTGTCAGGCATGTAAGATAGAGAGGAAAGCACCGATTGGGTTGATGTCCACTAGGGCGGGCGAGGCCAAAGAGCCCTGGGAGATGATCTGCGTAGATCTCGTGGGACCACTGCCTAGGTCAAAGCGGGGGCATGCTTTTATTTTGACGATAGTGGACTATGTCACGAAGTTTTCTGTTTTGCTACCAGTACGAACAACGACGGCCTCAAGTGTATTCCGGCTACTGGAGGAGAATGTATTCTTAGTTTATTGAGTTCCTAGAATTGTGGTGTGTGATAATGGGGTACAGTTCCGTGGCAAGCAATTCAAAGACCCAGTAGAGGCATATGGGGTACAAATTCGGTACACTGCGCTATACCATCCCCAAGCCAACCCGGCTGAAAGGCGCAATCAAGATGTTAAGTGCATGTTACGATGTTATGCATCTGATAATCAACGTACGTGGGACGACTACCTAGCCAAGATTGCGTGCGCCTTGCGGACGTACCAACATGGGGTCACCGGTTTCTCTCCATATTTTTTAAATTTTGGCCGGGAAATGGTCACTTTTCGGGAAGAAACAGAGCCCCCCGGGAACGGGGATAGGGATTTTTCACCTCTACGAAACGCGAAAGCTCTGGAGGAAGTTCGTCAAGAAGTGGTCCGGAGAATGCAGGTGGTCGCGTCGGCGAGCAAAGGACGCTATGACCTCCGAAGAAGAACGGAGAACTTCCAGATAGATGATAAAGTATGGAGAAGGAATTATGTACTATCGGATGCCAGCAAAAATTTTTCGGCTAAGCTGGCCCCTGCGTACGTTGGTCCTTTCTTGTTGAAGAAGAAAACATCAGCGTGGACATATGAATTGGCTGACGCACAGGGTAAAGCGGCGGGGTCGTGGCACGCAAAGGATCTTAAGCGATATGTAGGGACGGAAGATCAATCGGGCGAATAACGCCGATAATATGTGGAGTAGGGTATGATGGTTGAATGGGATGTAGAAATAAGATTTGAAGAATAATGATGATATTTATAGGAAGATATTAGGTTTAGAAGTTAATGTGGTGGTGGGATATGTTTTCAATGAGTGAATTCATGAAGTGTTCGTAGTAAGTAAGGATAGAAGTAAGTTCTTTAGCCAGTATTAGATAAGTTACTGTGGTGTTGGGATCTGTTTTTAATGAATTAATTCATGAAGTGCTTGTAGTAAGCAGGTTTGATAAGAAGTAAGTTCTTTTGGTGGTGGGGGCTATCGGGCGGTTAGAGTCAATATCGGGTTAGTTTTATATTTGGTCATATATAATATATTCTAGGGTTAGTTTATAAGTATTAATGAGTGATTAGAATTAGAATTTATTAGGATGTATATGAATATGAAGGAAATACCGATAACTGGGTGGTGGTGATTGTTTTCTCCTTGGCATTTCATTTTTATTTTTCTTCTTTTTTTTTTTCCTTCCTTCCACAGTACTTGCATATCTAATTTTTTCTGCAGTTTATTTTTCCTTCCCCTTCTGCGTTCGTTGTGTGGAAAGAGTTCGTACGATACAGTGGCGTACCCTAAAAACGAGATCGAAGGGCATTAGAATTTTTGTTGATAAGGGTACAAATACCCGCACCAGGCAAATCTAGGACATGTAACATAGAAACATGCAGGCAAAATGATGGTTAGAGGAATAGAGCTGTGTACGCAAAGAGTATGCTTGAGTGTCGAGGCAGGAATGAGTGGTGTGTGATATTGCGACAAAAAAAAAATTCAGAATTCAAGTATCGGAAGGGATGAGCGGACATTAGAGTCGGGCATCGGTTGCCAAATGAAAGTTTTAAATCGCGGTGAATCGTTCGTTGATAGTTATCGAGAATTTCCAGGGAAATTCTCTGAAGAGAGGGGGGTGTCACGGTCCGCGTCTTATACTTCGCAAGTACCTTTCGTGTTACTTACATAAAACTGACTTTCACAACCGAAACGGAAAAAGAAAGGAAGATATAAGAAAAACATAAACATTGTCTCAATAGATTAGTAAGTTAGTTTATCATAGCAAATAAGAATAAACGTCACAAACAATATAAAGCATCAGGATAGATTAGTAATAGCATTAGATTAGTAAGTTAATTTAACATAGCAACTAAGAATCGACGCCGCAAACTATATGAAGCATCTGGACTTCAATCGCGCGGACCGAATAGTGGAGACGTGGGAATACGTCGCAGTTTGACGCATGGAATGCTCGGCAGTGCAGCGTACCAATCAGTTCACGGATGACGGCATCTCCCGACCTGGGTCAATATTTGACCGAGATACGATTGGACGGACATCATATACGTGCCGGAGATACAAACGAAAAAAGGCGATATCAACACTCAAACGCCGTCTCGGCCGTTGCCCTACCGATTGCGGCTGACGGTTTTGAACTGAGTGGAGCTGTAAGCAGATCTCGAAACTACATTTGAATATCCACGCAAGACACAGAGTTGTCACCAATGTATGGGATGCACGGAGCAGAGATAACGCACATATTTTCCATGGCAAACGAAAAGAAGGCATTGCGAACTTCATAGCAGACTTACCTCTACAATGATGCAGTGCGTGGAATAATATAGTGCTCGACGAGCTGTCGCCGTTCATCCTCACTAATTTCACGTCCGCACTATAAACAAACTGATCTTTCCAATGTTTTTTAGGACGTCGTCAGGGACAGATGACAGATGATCGACAGATGAGATGGTGGAAAATCAAGAGGTGAAATCGAAGTGTCCCAAATGTGGATCGTGTGGTAGGAATGGGATCCAACACTTAGTTGAATGAAATTTGAATCGGGTGAGCGCACCCAACGGCGGTTGGAAAATCCCGCTGCCGCCAACAGAATTTTCCTGCGCGCTGGATCAGTGGCAAAGGGTCTCATTCTTTACGAACCTGACGGGCGAAAAGTTGTGAGTCGAGCGCCGGAGGACTATCGTACGTTGGAATTTTTCCGCTGGTCGAGTGGTGTTCGGTGAGAACTTGGGAAAACGCGCAGCGATCTGCAGTAAAAAGAAAATCTACATGTAAGCAGAGGAGACTTCGAACGGGGCCCCCAACGAGATCGACGACGAGCCGTCAAGTAACGCATCATCTCAGGTAGTGTGCACAATAAAATATTTAGTAGTAAATTTAGATTTAAGTACGGAGAAACATTATCATCATTGCTAAGCGCAATAAAGTGGAATGAACAAATTGTAATCAAAATTATCGCGTATACTCAAGTCTAGATTGGTGAAGAGAAGAAAAGAACGAAACAGTGTCGGATGTGGAAGTTTATTTCGGTGGTATAGCTTATATCGGGTTGACCATTCTGGTGGTCCTATTTTGTCGGTTTTTGAACATAGAAACGAAACCCGTCGCTCCTTTCTCGCTTCAGGGCGACGGCCGTGAGGCAGTTTTCGGATTCGAAGCGAGTGGCGCCCACCCGCGACCTTTTTCCACGAGAGCGAAAGCCGCCCGAAACTGCCGCCCTTGCATCCCGGTCGGGGATAAAGGGTTGCGACGCGATCTAAAGTTCGTTCTCTCAGCCGGAGACACATTTTTGCATTGAGCTGTGCAAAATCTTAATTATACTGGCCAACAAACCAAGCTAAAATTTAAGATTCCCAAAACCTTGAATAATCGAATAAGACACTTTTCACTTTTTTTCAAATCCCGCTGTAAAAATTGTCTCAGCACATGACTGTAGCGTCATTCTTTCATTAATATATTCGTAAGTTAATCAATATTTTATTATTATTATTTTTATTCCTTCAAATTTAAAATTCAAAGTATACAGACTAGTGTACTCGCATATTTCATTTATCAATATCTAGCTCGTGCTGTGTTTAATATATAACAATCTTAAGACTAATTTCCAGAAAGAAAACTTTCGAAGGAAAAAAAAGCCCTAGCGCATCAGAACCGCTAGAAACACTAATTTTCGAAGAACAGTAGAGGATTTGTACAGATTTTGAGTGTGTCTTCTACCACTACTTGCTTTTCCTACTTAAAACTAATACATCCTAATGCCTAGTACTCCCAGTGTGCCAAATTCGGTATTTCGTTGAGACTTCTTTCAGAAAATTGAAGCTAATTCAGAAAAAAGTTTCGAATTTTCAAACTTTTTCGTTACGAATTTTTTAAGACCGGTATATGAAAAACGTTACGAAAACGCGGAAAGTGCTCAAACTTTCCCCTCTTTAGCTGTTCAATGCTTTCGTACAATGGTTCATTTTTTTTCAAGATTCATTGTGAATTCTTTCAGAATTCCTTGTGATTTTTTTGTGAATTCTTTGCGAATTCTTTACGAATTCTTTGCGAATTCTTTACGAATTCCTTACGCATTCATTTCGAATTCTTTACGAATTCTTTGTGAATTTTATGAAGATTTTTGTGCAGGTTTCAAATAGTTTTTTGAGAATGCTTCCAATACATTGTGGATACATTTTAATAACATTTATTGAATAAAATACTTATAATTTTTAATTCGATTAGAAATTTTTTTTTATTTGTCGTTTTATTTCCTATTATAAATTTTAAATAACAATTTTTTTCGCCCGTTTGCTAAGCTTGTCTTTGCTGCTATAAAAAAAACCTTTTTTAAAAAAACCTTCGATCTCGTCCCGTCTTCTTGAAGGAAATTTTCGCACAGCAGCTTCTGCATACAAAAAGGAGAAGTTACAAGAGAATAACAAATTTGATTAGCATTACGAAGCTTTAAAATAGACACTGTTAACACCTCAAACAACAAAACTTCAAAAAACTTTGTAGGCACTTGCACTTATGCATGAAAAACAGTTGTACGACTTAAGTACTGTTTTAATATTTACTTTACTAGATGAATCATTAACGGCATTAGGTTCAGAATTTGTTGCAAATTCCAATGTATTTCGTAGCAAACTCTTAACAATTTCCCTATCACAGATTCGTTCGCAATTTGTTAGCAATTTGTTCGAACTCAGTGAAATTTTCGCAACGAATTCCGATTGATTTTAAATTTGTTTCTTCCAAACTTCAGAAGAGATTCTTAAAAAATATTCAAATGTTTCTCATAAAATAATGAACAGTAATACCCCAGTCAAAAGTTGTATTCATTTGAAGAGCTTTTTATATTTCTATCTCTTTCGCTCAATTTCGGAATAGTCGTAACCAATTCCGAATCTGGCACGCAGGGACTATACTCTTCGCGAAACGAATTCAACGGTCGAATCCCATGTAAAAAGAGCTTTTCAATTCGTCAGTAAAGCTCTTTTTGTATGGGATTTGATCGTTGAATTCGTTTCGCGAAGAGTATGGTACTAGGCATTAGTAATAATAGAATCTAAGCTTATTTTAATTTCGGTGACCTCATCGAAATTGTCATCCGAAAAATGTGCAGATCTTAGAAAATGTAAACATTGTTTACTTATTTTCATTGCAAATGTTTGCGATGAAAATACTTAATGCAAGCATTTATTCGAACGAAAATAACAAAAAGGCCTAGTGCTGGCAGCCCTTTGCTAGCACCGCAGCAAAAAATATGTCGCATCTGCCTTACGTTGAAGTCAACCTGCTGTGCGAATTTCGTATTGACCCAATGACTGCATTGGAAGTTATAGGGATGCAAAGAAATTTAGGGCTACCATTCGCAAAAGTTTTCAAATTTTCTAGATCTTAATATTTGGTGTTTATTTTCACTATAAGATCACTACGATTTGAAAATTCTATGATAAAATCGCTTACTCAAGGTATGCCAAAAAATACCAAAACGACCATAGCTAGCAACCCTATCATTATTTTGAAATTGAATTTCTACTGAATATTGCCTACAATAAGTTTAATTTGCCATTTGAATTTCGTTATGATTCAATTACTGTACTGGAAGCTATAGGGCAAAGAGCTTTATTCTCCTCAGGAATTTGGCAATTTTGCTCCAGAATTACCATAGCTGGCAGCTCCAACCGAATTTTTCAACCAAATTTCTACCAAACGTGGTTTAAAGTAACGTTCAGCTACTGTGTGAATTTCGTCAAAATCAAATGACAATCAGAATTTATAGGGCCAAAAGCAGTTATTTTTCTCAGTGATTTTTCAAAATGGCACCACTGGCACAAAATTGCCCTCGTGTCAAAATCACTTCTATCAGACCTGGTCCTACTTAAGACCAATACATTCTGTAAATTTCAATTAATTTTGATTATTGGATCGTGAGTTTCCGTGAATAGAAGTTTTTGATGCTAAAAATATAGGTTAATTGGGAAAGGGTTGAGGCGTGCCCGTTGTAAATTTCATATTTTTACTTTGGCTGTGTAGACAAAGCATAAGATTTATATATGAGTGGCTTTTTTTTGACCACATCAACAACCTTGACCACATCAATTGACATGCCGCCCAGGTGCTAGCTCTCCAGATTGCTAAATTGACCGAAACTCCGTACCATGTGCACTTCCGATTGTTATTAGATTTGCAAATGAGATCATTTGGTAATTGCTTGAAACCAACAGGAAAATAAGCGTTTCGCTGAAAGATGTAGTTTTGGCCTAGCTCTTATTATATCACGTTAGCTAGTGATTCAGAAACAAATCCAGCATATCCTGTGTCACTGCCCGGCACTGGGGAAAACCAGACAGCACTGCTTCGGTGAGCCCTGGCTGGTGGATTTCTCGCACGTGTGCGCAGCATAGGCTGAAAAACATCCTTGAGTTGGAGAAAATAGACCGGGGCCTTCGATGGCCACCTGAACTTTCTTTCTCCTGGTTCACTTATCTGGTATCGCTATGGACCAAATAGGTGTATGTGTGGCCTTGTATCAGCCAGTATCACCTAACTTTCGTGTTTTCGTAGAATGTTTCGATTCGCAGTGGTATAATTCTCTCGACAACTTTACTTATCGTAGGAAGTAAGCTGACTGAGCGAAAATCTATAACCGTCCCCGTTTTTGATTGGTAACACTATAGCGCTTACGGATAGAGACACCATTTCAGGCAGGCATTAATAATAAGTGCAATAAATACAATTGCTTTCTTGGATAAAGTCTTAAGTGCAACATAGGAAATTCGATTATAGCCAGAAGTTTTTCGATTTTTAAGATTTTGTATTACACAGATTACTACTTTGGGTTTGCATAATATTTATTTTAAGATCCTGGTCCTGCAGGGAGATTATTATAGTCATTCTTAGCTAAGCTGGTAGTTATCGTGGTTCCCATATGCCTTTTGCTGTTATGGACATCATGAAAATATTTCGTCGAGGTTTCAGTTTTATCTGCACCTCTTTACCTCTTTAAAAGAAGTTTTTAGTACTGATATAGAATTCTGGATTGTTCATCAAAACTATGTTTTACGAATTCTAAAATAATTCAGTCTTAAGGCCTCGAACATTTAGTTAAGGGCTTCTACGTTGAATCTTGGTAAGCCCATAAAATTTAACCACAATGTAGATGACTTCATCGACGAGCATTAAGTGCTTACTTCCGCGCCCTCCTAAGCCCTCCCAGAAGCCCCTCTCTCGGTCCCTGTAAAATGAAGTGAACATTTTTTAGGAAAACTCCTAATAAAATCATCACTTTTCATCGTTACAAAGTTGCCTAGAATAATACAATAACTCTAGTAGTCCTTAGATTCTCACAATTTCATTTCAGGTTAATTTCGTTCTACTTTGATAAACCAATCAAATGACATTGAAAACTAAAGAAAAATATTGCGCTAATTCAACTACCCAGCATAAGAGTGCTCATAAAAACATCGGCGACTAGAGCGCAAGTGATACGACGGAAAAGGACCGTCTACTATTCTCTGTTCCCTCATAATTTTATCGCTTTTTAGTTTGATTGACTATCTATTGCAATTCAGTTTGATATTTTTCCATATCCCATTTGATATATTTATTTACTTGTTTTGTTTGAGTGCTAACAGTAGATTCTTCACGTTTTTTTTTGTATTTTCTAAGGCAATAAAAAAATTGTATATCTCTTTTTTTTTTAAATTTACGAATAGATTTCTAATATTATTTTTTCTCTTTTTGATAATAGCAAGCATAAAAAAAGCGAATCAAATATTTAGGTGTTTCATTGACTTTATTATTAAACATTACTTAAGAATATCTGACCAGCACTATTTCATTTATTGTTTTTTCAGGCAAACACCAAATATTCGGAATCTCCATTAAATCGAATTTTGAAAAAGTGAGTATAAATGAGAAATTTACAACTTAATTGCAACATATTTTGTCGCAAAATAAATCCTAACAAAATTGAGAACAAAGATCTTGCATTAACGCATCAAATCATCTTCATTTGTACTTGAAAATCAATTATCTATTACTCAATTTCCATTCAAAAATATTTACTAAATCATCAGAAGCTAAAACCGTGCCGCAAAAATCAACGTAGAGGCGGCAAAACTATTTTAAACATACCTTCGCTTCATCGTTAGTTTCATCAAAACCGAATCTTCTATCCAACAACGTAATGGCTAAAAAGAAAAAAAATCATTTGGAATTTTTCGTTCGAATCTTCATATACTGAAAGTATGTCCCTACTGCTCGCATAGTTTCTCCTCAAAGTGTCAGTAAATTATGTGTGTCATTTCGCGCGGTATCGTTTGATCTATACCGCCAGATATGTAAGACATGAAAGTGCGTCATTAATAAATTTGTTTAAGACGCTTATCATATCTTGTGTATTCGTAAAACCTCATCGAAAGATGCTTTCGAGAGCTTTGTTTAAGAAACACACCCGAAGCGCCTACGGTAGGATGTATTGTGTGGATAGAAAAAGCCTAACACACAATAAAAACAACAACAAGCGAATCAAATGAAACGTGATATAAAACGCTCGCGATAGAAACGTATTCTTCTTGGATATGAAATTTATTAGCAACAACAATAACAGCGACAATCCGTACTATTTGGGATACAAAACATAATCATTCGAAACATGTAAGCTTTTAGTTTGAATCCCGACAATATTCCTCTGTCGATTTCGGTTTGTATTAGCTTTGACCTGTTCGGTTCTGTATTTGTCTCATCAAGGTCAATGCAGGATCTATTCCATCGGAAAAATTTAAATTCATATTCAAATCGATTTTTGATTGTGCAGAACGCCAATGGTTAACGCGAGAGATATTTTTCAAGATATAACAAATTTGAATAGCAGATACTCTACCTAAAATTTTTATGGTTTGCTGTATTGAAATCAGCTCTACTTTGTTATTCCGTTAGATTCTTAAAAAAGTATTGTTGTCAAATCGTTTCGTAATAGTTTGTTCTTGAAAAGTGTTCAAATAGAAGCATCCAAATACATCTAATGCTTTATTGCAAATATGGTGATGATCGATTATTCAAAAGCTTATTGTCATAAATTTAAGGATTTGAAGATTGTATTCTGATAGCTTAAGTATCTGATCTGAGAAATTTTTTTTAGAATGAAATATTCGAGAAGTTATAACAATTAGAAATAATGGTTTTAGTTGTGGCTTTGTGGGAGGTTTTTTTTCGAAATTTCAGCGATGATTCGACGGCCATTTGATTAAAAGAAGATACTGCACCTAATAGTTTCTACTCTTCAAAATTTTTCAAATGATTAAACAAATTTGTAAGTACGAGACTAAAAAAAATACAGACTACTTTCACTATGTCGTGTGATATTCGTGATAAATGAAATTTATTTTTTTCGATTCCCAAGCTAAATCACTTAATATACCATTCCTGAAATACATCCCGCAACTACTTTCGACAAGTGTTCAGACTACTATCATAATTTTCCTCCGTCCATAGATTTACTCGTCCTGATTTAATAGCTCATGTTTAGTCAATTACGCCAAAGGCGTTATTAATGTTGAATTTTACAGCTGATTAAAATCAACCAGACTGATACCAGGGAGTGTAACGGGCAGTCTCCTTACCAGATACTTAGGTAAACCAGAGTTGTTGTTGTCGTCCTCTTCATCGCTATCGTCATAAAATTACGTTTTACGACTGAATAATGAACATTTGCTGAAGTATTAACGTTAGCAACTGTTATGTTTGGTTGATAGAGACATAGCTGTAAAATTTTTGGATTGTTGTCATTATTTTGGTAGAAGGGGCATTTCGTGGGAAGCGGACAGCGAAAAAAAGTCGAGCCTCTGGATTTCATTCATATTGTGCATAATGGTACTTCTACAGAATATGAACGGAGATATGCAATTTTTTTTCTACGAAGTATAATTGCCGAGTTATGGGCTTTTGAATAATTGACAAAATTTATGAAAGGTTTTTTTTTGGAAGCCGATTCTGGGGTTTGGAAAAAAATCCGAAAAAAATTGAAAATAATGATTGGCATAGAAAATTAATTATTCTTTTTAATTTTGAAATTAGATTTGAAAAACAAATTTATTTTCTTGTGTAAAACCGAAAGTAAACACTTCAACTCGTTATTTGAATGATTTGGACCAAGTTAAAAATCTTTATTTTTATATCAAAACAAAGCTTAAAGTGTTCTTCTTGTATGATACAAGTTTTAAAATGGGATGGCCAGTAGTTTAGGAGGTAGATGAATTTCAATATATAAAAGTAGTATGAAGCGTAGTACCGAGAGCTTGCTTGAGGCTGTGGTAGACGGTAGCCGTCAAGACGTTCCAGAAGTGGGCACGAGTGTCATTCGCAGCAGCAGTGCTGAAGTAGTAGATACTTATCACCAATAGCGAAATCAATTTCCAAAAATAATCACCAATAAAACACTCGATTCTCTGTCATATATTGGTGCCTGGTAGATAAAACAGGGAAAGTCTTGCTTCATCCCCCATAGTCCGGAAGTATAAGGTTTCCGATGTTATATTGAATATCTTCTCGAAACTCAAAAACTTGTGGGAAGAAAAGTTTCAGACTCCCAAAGCTAGACTAAAAACAAAGGAGCAGGTTTTCACCTGATCGAAACGTAAAAGGCCCCTGAATTTGACGTTAGAGCTGATACCTCTAACACGACCAAACTACTTCCCAAAAGTTTTGTGTTGCATCAACAACATTTTGCATTGCTGCACTTATTCATCTCACAGCGTAACAAGAGAAACGGTTTTTGTTTTCTTAAAAAAAAACGGATATCTCTTACGACTAGAAAAAATGTGCTTACCATACTCAAAATCAGCTAAAACACCAGATTTGCAGCGTGAGGCGAGTTTTAGCCTCTCAATCGCAAAAAGAAGCAAACATTTTAGAGATGTGGGATCTCAACTCTCTCCTGGCGTTAATATTAACATCAAGAACACCGGCCATCTAAATTCACTCGAGTTTATGTTTCTTGCGTTGCAAAACCTGCCGTAAGCAAAACACCCGCCGGATGAAGATCATCCTCGAATCAAATCGGTCTCATTAATCTTTTAACGAAGCTAAAGCATCTTTTACTGGGAACTTTAAACGAGGTCAACTAGATCAAAGATATTTGTCCCAAACATTGAGAAATTGAAACTGAAAATCAAGATAAATTAATCTAGCTTGCTTTTCGAATAGTTGGAAGTGCATCTTCTGAAGCTCACAGTCTTTACAGTAGCTATCTTATTTCTCATCTTCAAAAGGAATTTGGAGTAAG
>CANBKX010000282.1:0-16605 GCA_947369275.1 Nemotelus nigrinus
GTCCAAATTTTGCTATTTTCTAATTCTTCGATTTCCCAAAAGAGTTTCAACTGGTTGTTAATTTCAATATGTTCATTAATTTCAATTTTCAATGTTTGTACGGTTTGAGCACATGCAATATTTATTTTAATCCAACTTTTTTTTCGTAAGTTGCATTAATGGACCTGATAAAAGTTTTCTAATTTCACCGAGTATGAGTTGAGCGTAAGTGTCGGCTCCCAAAATCAAGTCTATTTTGCTCGGTTGGTCCAAGTAAGGATCTGCCATTTCTAGGTTTTCTAATTGTCTTCAAATTGATATAGGAACGACTTGAGATGGTATTACGTTTGTTAGTTTATTCAAAATCTATTCTTCGATATTCAAGTGTTCGTTGTTGCTCAATAGTAATCGAATTTTCAAAACCCCACTGGGTGTCAATTCTACGGCCTTTCCAATTCCTGATATCGTGACGTAAGTTGTTTTGGTTGTACTGGCTGGCACATGGCCACACATAGACCTACCGGTCCGTAGTGATACCAGATAAATGGACCTCGAGGAAAGGAATTCATCCAAGCGGCCATCAAAAGCTCCGGACTTTTTCACGAACTGAAGGATGTCCTTCAGCTTTTGCTCTGCCACGTGCGAGATATCCGCCAGCCAGGGCTCACCGAAGTATCGCAGTCTGGTTTTCCCCAATGCCGGGCAGTGACACAGGAGATGCTGGATAGCTTCTGACACTCCCGGCTCTTGACACCCTCCTACAGGTGTCGCTCGTTAGGAGTCCCATTTTCATAGCATGTGCTGCTACAAGACAATGACCAGTAATGATACCAACGAGTCGCTTGCAGTCCATCCACGCTAACTCGAGGAGGTACTTGGTCGATGCGAGATTGTATGACCCCCACATGATTTTGGTTACCCTGCAGGTCTGAGTTGCACCCCATCTGTGCGTCGCGCCCTGCATCATTTTGGAGTCGATTGAGCACTTAATCGTCTGGATAGGAGTAAGGATGTTAACCACTTCCAAAAGGGGAAGACTAGCTCCATACTTGGCTAACGCATCCGCCTTCTCATTTCCATCAATACCCTCATGACCGGGAACCCAGAAGATTCTGACTCTTCTGATGTTACCCAGTCTGTTCAGGGCCTGAATGCAATCGAATACACACTTCGATTTGTATGTTTGAGACATCAGTGCTTTTATCGCCGCTTGACTGTCCGTAAAGATGTTTAATACTTCTCTAGTAGTATCCTTGGCATGTATCAGATCTGCGGCTTTACGTATCGCAAACACCTCCGCCTGGAAAATACTACTGTGATTCGGAAGCCTGAAAGCTGCTTCCATAGCTGCATCTGCAGAATATACTGCAGCACCCACTCCTGCAGCTGTATTCGAGCCGTCAGTGTAGATGCTAAGGGTGTCGTGACGTTAGTTGTGGCTATTTTGAGTCCTAATCTCTGGGCTGCAGATACAGTTATAAGTGACGACTGCAATCTCTGGTCTAGTAAAGCACGGAGCACTACGGGTCCGTTAGTTGGTTCAATTGTCACTAATGCAGTGGCAAATAATACACTTTCCTATTGTTTGCTTTTATTGACTTGATATCAATGTTAGCCGAAAGCAAAGTCAACGGTCTAGGTTCAAACGAAGGAGCATTCAAAGATATACGATTTAATGCATGCTGGGTAGAAGTCGATGGTTGAGGGTGAAATGCTGTCGGCGTCGAGGGTTGTGTCGAGGCTCTGAAGACGAAGTTACAAGCTGTTGAACATGTGAATTTGAGTCAAATTCCTTCAAATGCTGAAATGAAGATTTTTCCGGCTCACTTGTGATTTCCATATTTGCCGAGTTTCAGATGGTAATCGCTGCATGGTCAAATGGATTAGGATAGCTTCCCAAAGATTTTCCACTTTCAAGTTTTCTATGGCATGAATAATTTCGGTTGTTTTATCCATGAGCGTCTTTATCGATGACGCCGATTCGTCTGCGTTGTTGACGGTAAGCAACCTTTTAAAGTGTGTATTTAGAAGCACTTGCTTGTTATCATATCGTTTCATTAGTGTGTCTCAAGCCACTTCGTAATTGGCTTCCGAAGTAGCGTAGTGCCGCAATATTTGTTCAGCACCACCTGACAGACTACATTTTAGGTAGTGCAATTTTTGCACACATGATAAAGAGGACTTGTTGTGGATGAGTGAGGTGAATAAGTCTTTAAAAGACGTCCATTCACTATAATTTCCACAAAATCTTGGAAGAAATTCTTCGGATGGTCGTAATGACGGATCCGAAATAAATTTAAACGCGTGCGATGCCTGTGCCCTTTCGTCCGATTGCATCTCTTCCAGATCGGTTTCAAAATTTAAACTAATCTCTTCGAATACATTATAGCATTGATTCACAAAATAGGCATGTTGCAGATCCTTTTCTCCGGTAATTAGGCTCATGATTTGAGAATGTGTCTTCATGAAGTATCTTCTCATGTCTTGGACTCTTTGGAGCCATTTGTGGCATACGCCAAAGTTTTTCTGGCTTTGGAGTCCTTTCTGAAGTTGCGATGCAATCTCGTGATTTGCTCTATGAGTATGGTCTGTTGCGCTGTAAGACCTTACATTATGATGTTGTTTGAGTTGGATTGATCACGAAATTTGGATTGTATTATTAAGGTGGTGATTTCTTAGTGGTTTCCTGCTTTACCGCTATTTACAACTGCCTGGCTAAACTAATTTTGCAGCATAGAGTCAAAAAACTAATGCAAATCTTTGAGTTCACGGAATATATTTCCATTCGCGCAATAAAACAATGACCACTTTCAACTTAGTGTGATGCACCCACGTATGAACTTTGTTCTGCACGTGGTCAATATTTAATGATGCATATAATGTTATACGTAAATGTTATCAATATATGTAGTGTAATTAACTATTTTCTATATATGTATGTATATGTATTAGTGGTGCACGATTACGAAATGTTCAACTCGATTATTTCGATTGCTAAAACATTTGGAAACATCTCGATGGTTTTTAGATGGACTTGATTGTTGACTCGATGGTAATGCGCAATCGAAAGAATCGAAAAAAAACATCTCGCCATCGTAGGTTAGGTTAGATTAAAGTGGCTGCCGGTCTACAGAGGTCTGCCTTCCGACACACATAGGCACATGAGAGGCCCGTTATGATGACACACTAATTTGTGACTCTCTCCTACTCACTAAAATCGGGAAACCATCTGCTTCCCTTGACAAATCGTGTTATCTCTTTTAAATTAACCAGGGATAACTCGGTCAGGTTTGAGAGAAAGGGAGCACCAATTGCCGCCAATCTTCTCCTTGCCAACGCCGGGCACTGACACAAGAGGTGAAGGACGGACTCCTCCTCATCCTCAGAGCCGCAACTCCGACAGAAATCGTTAAACTGCACTCCCAATCGTTGTGCATGCCGTCCTATGAGGCAATGGCCCGTAAGAACTCCCACTGTGCAGCGTAGAGCGCTTCGGGTTAAGCCTAAAAGCTGCCTGGTGCGATGCGCATCCATGGATACCCAGGACTGCCTTGCTATTGCACTGGATAATTCATCTGCCCAGGACCTCCTAGCATCCTCGAGATATTTTTGCCTAATGGCCAGTTTGACCGATGACATCGGTATACCTATTGAGAAAGAGCAGGAGACCTCCGGTAGCAAGGTTCCAAGCCTTGCTAGCTCATCGGCCTCACAGTTGCCCTGAAAACCCCTATGTCCCGGTACCCAATTTAATTGAACCACTGAATGTCTCGACATCTCTCTGAGAGATGCACGGCATTCAGCAACAATCATGGAAACTGTACAATTACCAGCAAGGAATTTAATAGCCACTTGGCTATCTGTGAAAATGCCACTATCAACCCCGAATATTCGATTACACACAAGCCAGTCGATTGCCTGTAAAATAGCCGCAACCTCCGCCTGAAAGACACTATAATAGTCTGGTAGACGGAAGGGCAGCTTGAGATTCAGCTCATCTGAGTATACACTACTTCCGACTCTATTGTTTTGCTTTGAGCCGTCAGTGTACACATGGATAATCCCACTTTTGAGGGTGAAACCATCACGCCATTCATCCCTACTAGGAATGCGAGTTGTGAACTCCAAATCTAGTAGGCACTGTGGAGCAATGTAGTCAGCACCTGCTAGAGCGGGAACTCCGTCAACAAAAATCCTCGCATGGCCGAAACCTGTTCTAAATCATGCCGAGGTACAATTTAGTCTCACAGCAGCAAGATTAGCTTGCTGTAAGATAAGTAGATTCTTTGGCAGCCAATGAAGTAACATGAAGAGTGCCTTAGTAGGGGTGGAGCGGAGCGCACCAGTTACAAGTAGAGCAGCCATTTTCCGCACTTTTTCAATCTGCCGTTTGCAAGTAGCTTTAATAGCACCCTGCCACTAGAACGCCACCCCAAACAAAAGAATTGGCTCAACCATAGCAGTGTTAAGCCAAGCAACAGTACGAGGTTGTGAAGAGGCAGTAAAGTGCATTGAAAGCCTTCCGAGCTCTTTCTGCTACATTGTAGGTCCATAGTAACTTCGAGTCAAGGATCAGCCCTAAGAACCTGACCCTCTGGCTCAAGTTAATGTAGATCCCATTCAACTTGGGTAAATCAAAAGAAGGAACTTTGTACTTCCTTGTAAACAGCACTAGTTCCGTTTTGTTAGGATTCACATTCAAGCCGCACTCACGACTCCAACGTGAAAGTATGTGAAGAGCCACAAAAAAAGCCTCTCCGATAGCGTAGATAAATACTTTCCCGACACTGCTACAGCTATGTCGTCAGCGTAAGCAATCACTTTGCAGCCAGTGCGGTCCAGTCTCATTAGAAGAGTATTCACCGTGATGTTCCACAGCAGGGGAGAGAGGACTCCACCCTGAGGTGTGCCCGTACTGACTCCTCGTCTTACGCTGGCACTCCCCAGGGAAGAGATAACCACTCTACTTTTGAGAAGCTGCACAATCAGCCGCTCGTCCACATGAAGCACCGAGAGAGCCTCAACAATTGCGTCAGAATTTACGTTGTTGAAGGCCCTCTCGATGTCCAAGAAGGTGGCAAGCGTATATTCCTTAAGCACAAGAGATTTCTCAACTTGCTCAATAAGGACGTGAAGAGCAGTCTCAACAGATTTATCTTTGGTATAAGCGTGTTGTGACTGCGAGATCAACATAGGATCAATTGATCTTTTAATATGGTAATCAATGATCCTTTCCAAAATCTTAAGCAGGACTGAGTTAAAACTTATTGGACGGTAGTCCTTTGGCCTAACATGATAAACTTTTCCTGCTTTCGGAATAAACACAACTCTAGTTTCCCGCCAGCTGGTGGGAACATACGAGAAGCGTAGGCAAGCGTTATAAATCTCTCTGAGCCATGGAGCGATACTTCCATGGACTGCTGAACGTCAGCCGCAAGCACGCCATCAGGGCCCGGGGATTTAAACGGCTCAAAGGAGTTAATAGCCCACCTCAGCTGAGAGTCTGATACTCTGAACGGCGGGGCTCTACCGTAATTTAGTTCCATTTGGTGCACTGTCCCTATAGGGTCCCCAAAGCCTTTGGTGTCGTGCTTAATACCTTGCGAAGGCGATTTGCCTCGCTGAGACTTTCTACGTTTCCACAGAAAGATCTCCATGAGGACCTCTTAGCCTTGCGTATGGCATATTTAAACGCCTTCAGCTTCGTTTTATACACAGACCAGTCATTAGATCTTTTCCAGCTATTAAACTCCTTCCTACATTCCCTCCGCAGGATGCTGATTTCCATACTCTACCAGGGAGGCTTAGGATTGCCCCTGGCCGAGGGTGGCTTACATGTTTCCCAAGACGCAGAATTGAGAGAATAAGTAAGGGTGTCAACCGCCTGATCCAATTCATGGTCAATGCTCCTAAGAGCAGTTTCCAGTGAGGATCGTACCAGAGACTTAAATAGCTTCCAGTCCGTCCTCTTTCTGTTGATTAAGGCTACCTGCACAGCAGAGCTGCGGCCAGCCACGTTATAGGATATGTACCTATGATCAGAGAATGAGCACTCTTGTAGAACCCTCCAGTCACGGAGAAGATGCGAGTGCCACCCACTAATCAAAGTAACATCAAGAACCTCCCTGCGGTTTGAGGTAAGGAAAGTTGGATCGCTACCAGTGTTGGCGATGAAAAGGTCCTGGGACAAGATGAAGTCAAAAAGTTCCTCACCTCGTCCATTAGTGTTGGAGCTACCCCATACTTCATTATGAGCGTTGGAGTCAGTCCCTAGAATAAGAGGCACACCAATCTTTGTGGCTTCAGCCACAACACTCTTGAAAATGTCGCAAGGTGGGCTGTCGCCATGATCGTGTGCCATGTAGCAAGAAACAAACCAGTATGATCGCTGGTCGATTTCCACTGCAATAGCCATGTTATCTCTGTCACTGGAATTGTGAAGTACAAGGACGTTTATGGTTTTCTTGACAAGAATGCAGACACGTGGCTCATGTAAGCCATTGGGTACCGCTAGTCTGTATTCATCGGTGCGTAACCCGCAAACCTGGTTTTTGGCAACCCATGGTTCTTGGATTAAAATCAGCTCCTCCTCTGTCCTAGACAGTCGGAAGAGCAGGGTAGCTGATGCAGCTTTGGAATGGTGAAGGTTGATCTGCAATACCTTCACCATCATTTTTTTTCGACGATGGTTGGATTCAGGTCCTCCCCCTCTAACATAGATGTCTGCCCAGCCTCTTCCTCTTCTGCCAGAGTCATGAGGTCCAGGCAGCCACCCAACTCGGAGGTAGTCCCGACACTAACCCCGTCTGCATATAGGGATTCCACCTCGGATTCACCCTCAGATGTCGCCCTCGAAGATGTGTCCAACCCGTTTTTAGGTGGGTCCTCCGTTCTGTGGTTCCTCGGGTGTTGGATCTCCCGCAGCAGAGCTCTTTGGCCTGTCGCTTCGGTAGATCCGTAGGGCTAGGTTTTCGACCCCATACCTGATAATACCCTTTCGGACATCTAAGATCGGGAGTGCCTTTTAATTTATGATGAAGAGAGCCTCCCGTTGATTGTCTACCGGCTCTCCAATCTTCGCAACCCTCCAATTTTCCGTTGGAAGATCCGGATTGAAAAGCCGCACTATTTCCAGGACTTCCACTGGATCCGAGTGGAAACTTGGAATCCAAGTCCTGCATCTAGGCCGGCTGGGAATCTCATCCTTGTGCACCACCTTAATCTTGGCGCCTGGCCAGAGTTCCCCCAGCTCGAAGATTGCCTGCTTATAGAAATCGGCTGATCGTGGGTCTCCACTCGCAACTAGCCGAATTCCTTTGTGCCAGCCCGCATCGTTCACCGTAGGTGGTGGACTCGAGCTCGCCTTCGGCAGCCTATACCAGATTTCAAACAAAGCCTGCCTTATCTTAAGCCAGTTTTCGGGGGAGATGGTTCCATCTCCCTTGCTGGCATCAATCACGGCTCATACCAGGCACTCTTTGGCCATTTCGCTAAATGACCGAGTTATCCCTGTAGGAGCCGTCACTATTTTCTGCTTTTTGCAATTTTGCCTGTTATGATTCATCTGCTCAGCCGACCTTTGTCGTTCTTTGTCGTCCAATGAATGACCTTGCCCACTGAAAAGACTTTTTGTCCTTGTCGGACATAGTGTCAGGGGGGACATTTTCAAACTTCCTCAGAACTTTGAAGGCTGCCTTTCTAGTTCCATAAGCCCGAGATTTATTGGCGGAGGACCTTTGTGTGCCTGGAGAGGAAGCGGCACCGGAAGTACCGCTTGTTGATGGTCGCGCTGGCTCATTCACTGAAACCTTCCCATCACACTGGCCACAAACGAACTTCTTGGCATTTGCAGGGCCAGGCTTGGTGACCTCAGCCTCGGAATCGCCTGAAACAGGGGTTGAGGAAGATTTTGAAGGCACTGGAGCTGACCCACTCGTCATGTCCTCAGAATCTTGCTTAGCCGCTATGCCAGTAATCAGTGGAGCCGACCCAATCGCCATGTCTCCACGAACCCCTGCAGTCTTAACCTCAGTCCGCAGAGCTGGCTTATTCACCATGTCTCCACTTCCTGAGGCGTAATTTGATCAAACTGAAAACTAAGATACCTTTAACTATTTGGTGGCGGTAGGCATTTTAGTGTATTCTCAGGTACGCCTAAATTTCTGTTCAAAAAAAGAATTTTATAAGAAGCAAGTATGCAATATGAAAACTGATAATGTTTTATGCAATTTGGAAATTTCTTACTTCTTGTGGGTGCAAAGTACCCCAAATTCGAGAAATATTTGTGTATATCAAATTTCGATTTTTGAGACAGGAACAACAGATTATTGCGAAATTCGCAGAACATATGATATTTACCAGAAATAGCCAGATGTATCATATGATGTTTATCTGGTGTGATGATCCGGTCGTGAGCACAAAAAATGGAAAACTATACATTGCCTCAGCCTTACCTTGAAATTCAGTTTTTCTATGCTCTGAGCTTTTGGGTTTTTGTTAAATTCCAATAGAATAAAAACATTAAAATTGAATGCATAATGTATCACAGTGTTTTGACTGATGAATAATAGTTCGCCCAGTTTTTTTGAAGTCAATCTGTTTCGTTTAGCATTCGTTATTGTTCTAGCCTTAAGCTTAGTATTGTGTTCGATTTCACGTGAAATTTTCCTACAAAATTTCACGTGAAATCGGTTTCGGCGAAAATCCAGCACGAAAATAAGGAGGAGTTGTAGTCAGTTTTTAACATGAAAAGTTGCTCATAAAGGTTATTGATTTGTGATCATTGTTCCCTTCTTATCTATAAATCAGAATAGACAACGTATATCGTCTCTAAAGCTTATCAAAGCCAAGAATATTGATACAGGAAACTCAATCGTTTTTGCGGAATAAACCTCCGAAGCCGAATCAAATTGAAATTGTTTTTGCGGGATGATTAAAATTGAAAAAAATTGTATTAACATAGAAAATTTTATTTGACAAAGTGGCTAGTATCTCATCAGACACTAGCACACAGTGCATAATTGACTGATGTGACCACTTGCAGTTGGAAACCATAAATTTTTTTTTATTATTTATGCTAGTTGTGACAAATTTTAACATGTCCGACTTATATCCATCGAAATAATTTACTCATAAAGGTTATTGATTTGTGATCATTGTTCCCTTCTTGTCTATAAATCAGCATAAACAACGTATATCGTCTCTAAAGCTTATCAAAGCAGAGAATATTGATACGGGAAACTTGCATGGTTATCAAGAAACACAATATATTAATGCGGTTTTCTACTTCTTCCCACTGCAAAGCATTTAAATTTGATGGTTGATGATGAAAGTACTGCTGAAATAGGTAATTTAAGTTGATATAATCCTTGTAACATAATGACAGCGGAATTCCATCTTGCCGGAACGTCTTTTTTCAATTTCAGCTCTTGTAAGCTCATTTGCTCCTGAGACTCTCTTAATTTATATGCAGCTGAGTTGCTCTAATTGAAGTATGTGACGAGAGTTCTACATTTGCATATTAAGTGGAGAATATTCTCGTAAGCTTTCAAGGAATGTTGAACACACAAATTTAGTGTATGTGCAGTACATGGATGGTGACACTTTCCAAGATCATCCGAAATGGCGATTTCCATATTAGCGGCAATGTCAGTAACTACAGTTACGACCTATTCTGCTGTGTGCCATTTATTGAATATTTTTAATATTGCTTCAGCAATATTTTCAGAAGTATTGCTAATTTATATTTCTTCTGTTGATAATGCCAGTGCATGAACTTTAAAATCAAAAACAAAATGGCCCGTAACTGTTATGTAGCATCGATTACTGTCCGATGACCACAAATGTGTCGTAGCAGAAATGTATGGCGTTTTCTCTAACATAGATGTGGCTCTAGATAGTAATGAGCTATAAACTTCGCTGAAAATATTTTCCGACACTACTTTTCTGGACGGAAGCTTTTGATGAGGTATATATTTGCTTACAAAAGATGAAAAACCTCGATTGTCAACTAAAAATAATGGCTCACAATCAATCGCAATCATAGGTACCAAATCATCTTGAAGCTCGCGCTGCTCTTTACTGCTAGGACCATATTTTTGTGGTCGTCATATAATCTCATCTGCCGCAATCTTTTGGCAGGCTGTACACTAACATTTTCCGAAGTAGGGCTCGGAGTTATAGTTGTGGGTTCAATAGAACCGCTTGTCGATGAACTAGATGCAACTGTCAAAACTAAGCCAGACATTGTTCGATTCGGGTTACTCTGCATTATCGTGCCTTGATTCACCCCGACATTTCATTCATTTTCCATTTCACCTAACTGGATAGGGTGTTTTATTTTTAACTGGTCCTTCAAGCTAGTGGCGTTCCCAAAGTATTTATAAACTGCGTTACATAACTTGCACTTCACTCAATTACCTTTTATATAGTCCATGTTTTTGGGAAAAAAGTTCCACACGACCGAAGTTTTAGAAAAACGTGCACTTGACATTGTTTTAAAATCACTTAAAATCACTAAGCTCACACAAAAGTCGCAGGTTGCAGCCACGCACACGACTTAGAAAATTGGCTTTTATTGAATATCAATCCAATCAGATCGAAAACCTACTTTGACTTCTCTGAGATTTCAATTTGAATCCAAGTCAGTCCAATTCGATGCGATTTTCATACTATATTATTGTTACGATACTTACAGCCCAGGTACGAGTCTACTTTCATAGTAATTAAGTTTGCGTTCACATATTATCAAAATACATTTGAATGCATACATTGTTACCAATAATGATTATCGAAGGGCTATAAATAGAAAAGTGGATTTGTTTTAAACTCTATGTATTTTATTGCTGCATGTGAATCTTAAATGATTTTTAAATTTGAAAAAAAAATTGAATTTAAGCGCGAAACATATTCAACTCTTACTACCTAAATGGTACACATTTTCACTGAAAAATTGTCATGTTTGTAAACGTAAATGCTTAATTTTGTAGAATCAACTAATGTTGCAAGTTTTGAAATGATTTTTTTGCCGGCATACAGTATTCATCAATTATGTACTCTAATTCACGCTTTTCATACTAATTAATATCTTCTAGTTTCACTTTACACTTTATTCTCCAGTTCAATACTTCATTGCTTTGGAGCTTCTTTATATATTTTGTTACATTTGCTACATTTGCTTACATTTTTAGTTTAACCCAACAACCGAAAGCACCCATCGAGTACAACAATCGAGCATATCGATGGTTCTCTCGATTATATTTTGGCATCGATTGCGATTATCTCGATTGTTCTCTCGATTGTTTCGGAGCATCAATTGCGATTATTTCTATTGTTTTGTGGCACCGATTGCGATTATATCGATTGCTAAAACATCTCGCAATCGCCCATCACTAATATGTATGTATGCTTATATATGATGTGATGTAGAAATGAAATTAATACGTGTAGTGTAATGTATTGTAATAGTGTTCAATATGCGGTATGCGAATATGTATACTCTGTGTAATGTTCAATTCTCCGTTTATGTTTAAATATGTGATATAATTTTCTATATTACATTTTTTATGTGATCATTTAGCTTTGAACCAGGATATGGGAAGGTAATGTCAGAAATATATAGCAAAGAAAAAGAACGGACTCACCAAACCAAAATTTGCCGCAATCGTTCAACGTATTACTTCGATATTTGTCTAGTTTTATTCGACGGCGCGCAACCATTTCAATGTCTATAATTGTTTTCACTGCAGCTTATAACTACTTTCGAAGTTCACAAAGCTCTAGCTTACACAGACGTAGCCTGATCGAGATTCTACAAATCGCAAATTATCCGTCTTACGGATCCGGTTCGAAGGACCAAAAAATATGTTTTGAACAAATAAGAAAAACACTCGTGGTTCAAATTTCAAATACAATTCCTTTTATTCGCTAACTTATGAAATAGCTCTAGATTTTAATAATCAACCATCACGACCGACTCGAAATTTTAAGCCAATTCGTTCCTTGTTGCTTAACACCACGAGAGAGAGTGAAAATTGCGGTCAATTGTTTTAGTCACATTGTCTTCTAGCACTACTTTTTGTTACCATGGACTTGGTTGAGAATTATGACTTTGAATTTAGAATATAATCTTATTATTTAAATTTTCTACTTTGAATTAGAAAACAATCTTATTGTTTACATATTCTACTTCGGATTAGAATACAATCTTATTATTTACGGTACGTGTTGAATTCGATTTGATTGTTACAAAGAACAATTTTTTATCAAATGTTATGGTTTTATTTGACAAGTCGGAAGCAGGATTCAAGTTCGCTGGGAGCCGATTCAGCTGTTAGTAGAAATATCAGATAAGTATTTGATATTTTACTTTAGTTTCCGATTCTTTGGGCCTTTATTTTGCAGGTTCAATAACTAATTGAGTAAACAAATAAATTTGAAACAGACAATAAATAAAATAACAATAAAATAAACGAATAACAATTAAAAACTATAGTTAAAAAAAAGCTTCAAAGTTACTGTGTACAAATGTTTTGGATAAAGGTGGATTTGAAGGATAGTTTGGAAATCGTTGGGCAAAAAGTTTGCTAAAGCCATTGAAGACCCTGCAGTATCTATTCACCAACTCATTAGCTGCATATATAGTGGAATCTGGATATTTTTTTTAGTAAACGATTGGACCTGGCGTTCTTTACGGGGATATTTATCTCAAATTGGCTATTCTGGAATTCAACTCTAATAACGTCTTTAATGACGTCAAATGTTAAGCAGGCCAATATCATCATTCTTCTGGATGCAAGTGAAGTTAAGTTCAAATAACCTAGTCTAAAGTCATAAGGGGGTAAATTTTCGAAGTCGTAACAGACCGCCTCCATTAGCAATTTCCCCTGGCAAAACATTTGAAATTGCCAATGGAGGCAGCTTATGGTATGCCATACTTGATGGCATGCCATAAATGTAAGGCAGTATGGTATGCCATTTGGACAGCTCTTGATTTTCAAAATAGCTTTGAACCGTGGTCATGCTCCGTTTCTTGTAAGAAAATGTAGGGATTTTGAATTCACAGTTAATTTTCACTAAAACAATACACAGTTCACTTAAAATAACTCCTTAAGAGCATTTAAAGCTCAGCTACAGCGCAAGTCGTTCCCGCTCAGAGGCATTTTTAAAACGATATTGCATGCTATGAAATTGCCCACGCACCAGATGGCATACCATAAATTGACAGTCGTTGCCATCGGATAAAGCAGGGTAAATTGCTAATCGAGTCCCGGTGTAAGGGTTGTACAGATATCTTAAAGCTTGTCGCACACTATTCCGTCACGACACGACACCACATAGAAAAATGTCGTACGACAGTCAGTAGACCACCGTACCGTATGCCGAACCGACCGACACATAAGTTTGTGAAAAGTGTTCAGAAAATGCATCATATTTAATGCAATGGACAATGTGTATTATTAAAAATTTAAAAAGAAAACCTTAGTGCATCAGAACCGCTAGAAAAACTAATGTTCGAAGAACAATTGCAAATTTTGAGTGTGTATTCTACCACTAGCTACTTGAGAACGCCCTAAGTAAAAATATACCCTAAGCCGATTAAATTTCGATGACCTCATCGAAAATTACAGCGATAGAAAGGTGTTTGGGGCTGCCATCCAAAAAATGGTTGGTTTTACAGCAGTTGGACCAAATGTGACCTGACCTATAGCGCGGACTAGGTGAATTTAGTCCTAAGGTGTTTACATCGATCTGACCGAAAATTTGGTCAGGTCGAATTTAGTCCTCGTTTGTACGTGACAGCTGTTATTTAGTTCAAATTTGTTTATGTAAGTATTTATTGGTACGAAAATAACAAAAACGCCTCGTGCTGTCAACCCCCTTTACCACACGTTGAAGTCAACCTACTCTAAGAATTTTGTATTGATTCGCTGACTGCATTGGAAGTTATAGGGATAAAAAGAAATTTAGGGTTCCTACCCGTAAAATTTTCAAATTTTCTACATCGTAATATTTGTTGTTTATTTTCACTACAAGATCACTATGGCTTGAAAATTTTATGATAAAATCGCTTACTAAAGCTACGCAACAAATATACAAAAGTAACCATAGCTGGCAACCCTATGATTTGTTTCCAACTAGATTTTTGCTGAGTATTGTCCACAACAAGTTAAGTTTGATTCCACGTCGTTATGATTCCACGACTGCACTTGAAGCTATAGGGTAAAGAAATTTATTTTGCTGAGCGAATTTTCAAAATGTAAAACACTAAAACTACCATAGCTGGCAGCTCCAATCGAATTTTTAAACCAAATTTCTATCAAATGTGCTACTGTGTGAATTTCGTCAAAATCTGGTGACTGAATCAAAATTTATAGGGCCAAAAGCAGTTATTATTCTAAGTAAGTTTTCAAGATGGCATCACTGGCACAGAATGGCCCAAATTTGTAAATCGCTTCTATCAGACCTGGTCTCACTAAAGACCAATACATTCTGTGAATTTCAACTGTATCTGATTATTGGTTCGTGAGTTCCCGTGAACAGAAGTTTTTGAGGCTAAAAATATAGGTAAATTGGGGAAGGGTTATTAGTCTTGTCCATCGTAAAATTTCAAATGTGTTACTTTGACTATGTAGACAAAGCATAAAATATAGCTATGAGCTGCTTTCTTTTGCAAAGAGCGACAATTTTTCAGGAGAGACGATGATTTGAAGGGTTTCACTTTCAGCGCCTGCCCTAGCTATAGGGTTTCCAACACGCTCATCAAAACAACGAAATTCTACAACTTAATAATACCAATATGCCCTGAAAATTTCATAAAAATTTAATAACTCTGTCAAAAGTAATCGCAATTTGAAAATTTTCAAATTTTCCCGATCTTATTTTAGGCACCTAGCGCACACATGAGTTAAAAAACTCTAGCGCACCTAAACTGCTAGAAACACTAATGTTCAAAGAAAAGTAGAAGAACCGTGCAGATTTCGAGTGCATATTCTACCACACGAGCTGCTTATTACAGCCAAACTGTTTCAAACTGCACGTTTTACTTTGGTCTCAAGAATGCATTATAACTCATATGGTGGAAAGGTTTCAGATGTTACCACTGGCATGAATTTCAAAGTTTATGAGAGCAAAACACTTGTCAGTTATATTCGTTACCAGCTGTTTATTTTAGAAAACTTTGAAAGCAGCATCTTATAAAACATCAATGAAGAAAATGCTCAGTGCCTGCAGCACTGTCACTGAAGTTAGTGTTTGGGGCTGCGATCCGAAAAATTTGCAGAGCTTTGGGAATTGAAACAGTGGTTGTTTATTTTCATTGTTAATGTTTTCGTTATGAATACTAACTGTAAGCATTGATTGATCCAAAAATAGCACTACCGACTCGTGCTCGCAACCTTTTGCCAGTATCAAAACCAAAAATATATCACATCTACTTCATGTTGAAATTAACCTACCCTGCAAATTTCGTTTCGATCCGATGACTGCATTCGACGTTATAGGAATATGAAAAAATTAAGGGTTACCGGCCGCGACATTTTTCAAATAATCGAAAACTTAATGTTTGCTGTTTATTGTCACTACAATATCATAACCATTTGAAAATTTTACGATAAAATCGCCTAACAAAGATATTGCAAATAAACAAAAAACCAACAATAGCTAGCAACCCTATCGTGGCATTTGAACCAGATTCGGCTTGAATAATGACTATAATATGTTCCATTATCGTATTGATTGCATGTTTGCATTGGAAGTTATAGGGAAAAAAGCTTAATTTTCCTGAGCGAATTTTTAAAACCAAGAAACACAAAATTTGCCATAGCTGGCAGCACCAAACGAATTTTTCAACCAAATTTATACCAAACACGGCCTTAAAATGTATACCAAACACGCCTAGGTTCAGCTACTGTGTCAATTTCATAAAAATCTGGTATCTGAATCAGAATTCATAGGGCAAAAAGTAGTTTTTTTCCTCTCTAATTTTTAAAGATGGCACCACTGGCACAAAGTTGCCCACAATCCAAAATCGCTTCTATCAGATCTGGTCCTACTTAAGACCAATGCATTCTGTGAATTTCAACAGTATCTGATTATTGGTTCGTGAGTTCCCGTGAACAGAAGTTTTGGATGCTAAAAATATAGGTAAATTGGGAAAGGGTTACCGTTCTTGTCCGACATGAAATTTCCAAAGCCTTTCTTTGACTGTATAGATAAAGCATAAGATTTGTATACAAGTTGATTTTCGTTGCCAACTCGTTCATCAAAAACTATGCGAGTGTGCAACTTTACAACAATATTATGTTCTGTAAGTTTGATTATGGTTTGATAATCAAGCGAAAAGTAATCGCAATTTAAAAATTTTCAAATTTTCCTAATATCATTTTAGGCGTCTAGCGCACACAAAGTGTTAACAATTTCAAAAACATGATTATATTGGCATTTGAAACACGTTCAGAATTTATTCAAGATACTTAGTTGTTGCAAAAGTTTTTTTTTTGACAGAATAATAGGTATATTTAAAATATCACTAAAATGGCCGCCGGCGCCAAAGGGTTAAAGATTTTTAACTTTTTGTGAGACTTGGCACTATTTTGCATATACGCCAATGTATCCTGAAAACTTCAA
>CANBKX010000283.1:0-12188 GCA_947369275.1 Nemotelus nigrinus
CATTACTCAGCCAATCCTGAAAACATATTAAATCAAAACATATTAACTCATTTTCCGTATCAAATCCTTACCTCATAGCACATATAAACATTCATAATTTCCAACATATCAGATAATTTTAGAATTTGAAGTTTTTAAGATCTCAATGATCACATTACCCACCCAAAAACCTGAAAACATATTAACTCATTAGTCGTATCAAATCCTTACCTCATATTACATATAAATATGTATACTATCCACTTTTCAGAGAACTTTAGAATTGAAGTTTTAAGATCATAATGATCACATTACTCAACCAATCCTGAAAACATATTAAAAACATATTAATTCGTATCAAATCCTTACATCATATTACATATAAATATAAATATTCATAATCTCCAACATTTCAGAGAAATTTAGAATTTCAATGCTTTAAGATCTTAATGATCATATTACTCATCCAACCCTGGAAACATATCATTTCATTATTCCTATCAATCCTTTACCTCATATTACATATAAATCCGTATAATATCCAACATCTCAGAGAATTTAGAATGTTAAAGTTTTAAGATCTTAATGATCACATCCACTTCCATACTCTCACCTGGTCTACTCATCCAATCTCAATCAAAACACATTAACTCCTCATTCTTATTGCCATCATCATAATATCAACACGGCAATACCACACTGGAATAACCGGTTCTCGTCCGATCACCGAAGTTAAGCAGTGATGGGCCGGTTAGTACCTAGATGGGGGACCATTTGGGAACACCGCGTGTCGTTGGAACGCAAAAACTTTGTGCAATCCCTAATACCAACAAACCAGTTGACTGGGAATCACAAAACAAAACCAAAAAAAAATGATGATTATTATCATCATCATTAACTTTAAGTTTAAGTTTATCCATTAGAGAAAAATAGAAAAATACAAATACAAATAACAATCATATAAAAGTTTCGTTGAAAATCTATTCACTTGTCAACTGGACATGTGTTGAGGATGGAGCACATTCATGTTGCCACCTACCCTCCAAGCGCACTGAAGAGTCCCCGTTTAGTTGGTGGGGGACGAAAATGCATTATGGGCATACCAGCATTTTAACTCGTCACACTAATGTGCACTGCCAACCAACTTCCATATGATGGCACATTCATTCAATCATGGCCCAACTGAGCTTATCACAATAGGCAGTCAATTAGTCGGTCTTAGCTAACTCAATCCTCTAATGCCCACTCCTCACCTGACTTCACGTCACTATTTCATACATAAGAGTGGGCCAGAAACTAGGCATGGTTTGGCGGCGGGAGCTGCCCACGAGTGCTCACAACAGCAGTGGATTCGTGGAGTAGGTTCAGCTTTCCTCAGCATTCTTATTCTCATTCGGTTTTCTTTCACAGCTCTTTTTGCACAAGCTCGGACATCATCATCACATCTTATTGACATCACTTACAAGCAACTTATGGCATCATAAAGAACGACGATAGGAAAATGGAAATAGAGAAGAAGAGGCGAGGACACCACCCAGCGGTAATCGGACCAATCACAACGATCGTTAGCATTGGTTGTCGTTATTTTAACTGTTTGTCCTTTTCTTGTGCGTGATTCTCAGCGGCGGCACGAACTCATCTGACTCTTTTTAAGGCATCACTGGTATTGGACCAATTTTCTGCATTCTTATTCTGTCTCTTCTACTATTCTGAACAACATTAATTTTAATAATTGTAATAATAACAATTAATAATTACTTAACTCTGATTCGCATACGGCTTCACCTTGATCAGGCATTACTGATCGTTAGGAGCAGATGTGACCGGGCGGAAATGAAGGAGAGATCTAGTATTAATCTTAAATTCACGTCACGTTGATAAAGTGGTGATCTTTCACTATGGCTCACTCTGACCACTTGGACACCTACATACAGTCTGTCAAGAATGAGTTTACACATAGGGAAAAAATTCAATTATTCGTCTTTCTTATTATAAAATACTACTTTTTGTTTATGTAAATAATTTTTTTTTCTTAATTATCGTTATTTGCATTATTTCCAACCGATATATACAAAAAAAGTACAACTTCAATGCAAAAAAAGAACGAAAAGAAGAACGAAAACAATTATTACAATTCGTGAAGTGTCAAGAAACTCTTTACACAAAAGTTTTTTTTTTTGCATTACTGCAACGATACGGTAAATTTACCGTAATTTTTGGTCTGTATTGTACAGCTCTATAAATTTGATCATTAGTGTGTGATTAATTTTTGGCTAATACGCATAAATAAGTGAGATATTGTGTTTTAAAATGCCAGGCAAAAGATTATCCTTTGAGTTAGTTCAGATGATATACTATAATCACCAATTAGGTAAAAGTGCACAGGAACTGTCGGAAATGTTTTGTGTAGCATGAATGGCAGTCTATAACGTTATAAATCGTGCTGAAAATGAGAATAGATTGGAGCCAAAGTGTGGAGGTGGCTCAAAACCAAAATATCTAAACGTATAGAGCGCCTTATGATAAGGAAGCTTGATAAAAAAACCCCTGGATTTCAACCAGAACACTTGCTAGGGAACTCAAGGAAGAGTGTGATGCTGCTGTTTCCCATGAAACAGTACGACAGGCCATCCTACGAAATAAGTTCTCATCAAGAGCTGCACGAAAGAAACCACTGTTTTCTGCACTAAACATCGAAAAGCGTTTTTCTTTCGCTATGATGCACCTTTTTCAACCCGTTGACTTCTGGGACGACGTCATATTCTGCGATGAGACGAAAATGATGTTTTACTATAATGATGGACCGGCTAGAGTGTGGCGCAAGCCTTTAACATCGTTGGAAAATCGAAATATCATTCCGACTGTAAAATTTGGTAGTTGTCCGTTATGATTTGGGGTGCTTCTCAAGCAGAGGAGTGGGAGACTTGGCATTCATCAAGTCACCCATGGACGCCCAACCATATTTGCATATCCTTAAAACATATTTGGCAAGCAGTGCGCAGAAATTCGGGTTTATGCATAACAGCAAACCAAATTTTAAGCTTTACCAGGACAACGATCCCAAACATAAGGCGAACATGGTGCGAATGTGGCCCTTATACAACTGCGGAAAAGTGATGGATACGCCAGCCAAGAGTCTGGACTTAAATCCCATCGAGAATTTATGGGCTTACTTAAAACAACAAGTCACTAAAAGGCAACCCAAAAACCGAACTGCCTTAAAAATTGCGATTCTCGAAGAATGGCAATAAATACCAACCACGTATGACCTGCAAAAGTTGTTTCATTCAATGAAAAATCGGTTGCGATGTGTGGTGGATACCAAAGGTGGCCATACCAAGTGTTAAATATACCAAATAATATTAAATATCCTGTAAATATGTAAATATTAAATACAATAATAATTTGTGTAAAGAGTTTCTTGACACTTCAAGAATTGCAATAATTGTTTTCGTTGGTCTTTTCGTTCTTGTTTTGCATTAAAGTTGTACTTTTTTTTTGTATATATTGGTTGGAAATAATGTAAATAACTATAATTAAGAAAAAAACATTCATTTACATAAATAAAAAGTAGTATTTTATAATTAGAAAGATGAAAAATTGAATTTTTTTCCTATGTGTAAACTCATTCTTGACAGACTGTACATACATTTTTAAATTTATAAAAATTTTGAATTCTTAAAAATTTTTTAGAATTCTTTAAAATTTTTAAGATTCTAATGATCACATTAGTCATCCAATCCTGAAAACATATTAACTCATTATTCGCATCAAATCCTTACCACATATTACCTAGAAATAGATATAATATCTAACATTACAGAGAATTTTAGAATTTAAAGTTGCAAGATCTTAATGATAACATTGCTCAACCAATCCTGAGAAAACACATTAACTCATAAGTCGTATCAAATCCTTACCTCATATTACATATATGTGTATATGTATGCATGTGTGTATGTATGTATGTATGTATATGTATGTATATATGTATATAGATATATATATATATATATATATATATATATATATATATATATATATATATATATATATATATATATATATATATATATATATATATATATATATATATATATATATATATATATATATATATATATATTATATGACTCTACAGTGACCAAGACTCTACAGTGTCAATCCCGTTGTTTCATACATTGCAAAATACAGCTCACTAATACTCCCTTGCCGACGACTTGCCGCATTTCTCAACGCCATCCTGCTGAGAGTCTCATATATTCATAAGGGTTCCTCTTATATATCTCATATATATTAAAATAAAATAATTTTTAGGTAAATTCTCTATGTATGAGTTTCCAACGGCACTGTTGTTCACTTTGGTCACAATTTTCAGTCATTGTATAACGCCGCGAGATATTGAAAGTCGAAACAAAACGTTAAATTCAAAATTCGAAGTCATAGCGCCGGTCTTAGCAATTACAATCATATTTTCAAAAACTGTACGCGTTCTAAGGTTTTTAGATGACCAATGTTCTACGAGCATCAAAATCGAAACAGTTTTGTACGTTATCCAAGACATACGGGAATAAGGTTCTTGCGTGATCAGGTTTTCAATAATTTTAAAGTTTTACGTAATTAGTGGAACATCGGTCCCAATAAAGTGATTAGCGGAACATTGGTCCCAAAAATAAAAATTAAAATAAAACAGTAAAGTAAATTTAAATAAAATAGAACTTACCAAACAAAAAACAAGACAGTGACAGTGAGTGTGAGCAGGGAGCCAAAGGATTCGCCATATTGGAAACATGTGAGTTAAAACATTAACACACACACATTAATTTTGGTTTTGGTTTTGGGTTTTTGAAAATTGATTTAGTGGTGATACTAATCGTATCCGTTAGAATAAAACAAAAATAGAAATAACATTAAAAATTAAAATTAAAGTAATGGAAAACAATGGGACACTGATTCCATTTCACAATCAATGGGGCCATGAAGGCAGATTTGATTTTGCCAAAGTTGAATATCATTTACAAGGGAGTTGGTTTTTGTGATATGTAATTCCTAAGGGTTTAGAGGGTTTTGTATAATTGGTTGGGGAGGTCTAAGAATCTTTACGTCAGTCTTGCATGCAAATGAATAAATGAATAAGTAAAATAAAATAAAACAAAGATATAAATATGTATATGTATATATATATATATATATATATATATATATATATATATATATATATATATATATATATATATATATATATATATATATATATATATATATATTTATATATATATATATATATATGTATATATATATATATATATATATATATATATATATATATATATATATATATATATATATATATATGTATATTTATATATATATATATAAATATAAATTTCAACATTTCAGAGGTTCCTTAGAATTTAAGGTTTTTAAAATTTTTAAAATTTTAGTGACCATATTCGCTTGCACACCCTTACCTGATCACTCATCCAACCCTGGAAACATATTAACTCATCATCTTTACCTCATTTTTTACATATCATATTACATATAAATAGTTATATCCAACATTTCAGAGAATTTTGAAATTTTTAAAAAAATTTTAGAATTCTTTAAAATTTTTAAGATCCTAATGATCACATTACTCATCCAAGCCTTAAAACATATGAACTCATTATTCGCATCAAATCCTTACCTCATATTACATAGAAATAGATATAATATCTAACATTACAGAGAATTTTAGAATTTAAAGTTGCAAGATCTTAATGTTAACATTTATTTATTTATTTATTTATTTATTCAAATCCATTTTTACAGGCTGCTGCTCAATTATAAAAATAGAAATATTAGACAAAGCGAAAAAGATATTAAAAAAGAAAAAAGAAAATTTTACAAATAATTGAAAATATTAAATAAACACATAATTGAAATTACAAAAAAATTAATGCCAATATGCAAGTTAATATGAAAAAAAAGTGCGAAAAAGTAAAAAAAATTAAAAGAAAATCAAACATTATAAAGAACTTTTAGAATTAAGTCTTTAATTTGTGATTTAAATTGTGCGAACGTTAGCGGAAAAGGACCAAGCTGAAGATCTTTGTGCTTCCTGGGGATACGCACTAGCGGCGAGTTAAAATAAACATCAGATCGCGCGAAGGGAAGAGAGAACATTAGTTGAAATCTATCCGATCGATTGACGTTCCGCATACACAGCACACGACCAAGATTGGAGAGGATAGGGCAATGGAGTAGCTTGAAAAGCAAGCACTCGTCAAGAAACACTCGTCGGGAATCTAGGGAAGGAATTTGGAATAAGGATAGACGATCACTATACTCACAGTAAGGGATATTGAATTTAAACAACAGGGAGCGAGTAAACCTACGCTGAACGTATTCCACTGCCTCGTTTAGATATTTATGACGGGGAGACCACACTTGACAACAATATTCTAGAATGCTACGAACAAGTGAAAAAAACAGATGGAAAGAGGTAGCGATGCTAGTAAACGAAGAAGAGCATCTAAGAATGAAACCGGACAGACGAGAAGCCTTGGTGGTTATATAGACAATGTGCAGGTCAAATTTGAGCTTTGGATCAAAGTGCACTCCAAGATCCTTAAAATTATCAACAGCCGTGATGGAAGATCCGTACAGTGTGTAGGAATATATTACGGGTGATATTTTAAACGTATAGGACATTTGATGACATTTGGATATGTTCAAAGTAAGATAATTAGTAGCGCACCAGTCGCAAAGAGAACGGAGATCGTTTTGGAGTTGGAGGCAGTCGCTGATAGATTCGATTACTTTGAAAATCTTGAAGTCATCAGCAAACAAGAGGCAGGGAGAACGAACAAAAGAAGGGAGATCATTTATAAAGACTAGGAATAATAAAGGACCAAGAATAGAGCCCTGAGGCACACCGGAGAGTGGACAAAAAGGGGAAGAGGTGGAGGATTGCACAGATACAACACAAGAACAACCAGAAACATAGGATGAAAACCAAGACAAAAGGGAACCTGACACCCCAAAACTTCGAAGCTTGGCAAGAAGAATTCCGTGATCAACAGAATCAAAAGCTTTTGAGAAGTCGGTATACACCACATCCACTTGCTTCCGTTGGTCTAAGGCAGAAGCAACAAAGTTAGTGAAACAAATAAGATTAGAGGTGGAGGATCTACCTTTAACAAAACCATGCTGTTCCGGAGCAAGGAAAGGATGGAGGAGAGGAAGCAGCCTGTTGTAAGCCACTCTTTCAAGAACTTTACCAAAACAAGGAAGGAGGGAAATTGGACGGTAGTTGGAAACACAGCTTGGGTCTCCAGACTTGTGGATGGGGGAAATATAAGCAGATTTCCAACTGTCAGGGAAGCAGCCGGAGGAGAGGCTGAGGTTAAATATAATAGATAAAGGAACACATAAAGATGATGATAGTGATTTGGCCAACAGATTAGGGATACCATCACAACCACAACCGACATTGACATCAAGACACTCGAGTAAGGATTCAATTTCAAGAGGATTGGTGTAAAAGGAAGGTAGGGAATGTGAAGCAACACGGGGAATATCACAGGGCAAGTTATGATTATGTTGAGAAAAGAAGGAAGAAAAATATTTTGCGAAAAGGTCGCAAATTTCACGTGGATTAGATGCAGTATCGTTATCGAGGAACATGGAATCGGGGAAACGATGGGTACTTTTGAGGGAACGGACATACGACCAAAAGGGTTTTTGATGATTAGAACAGATAGAGGACTTAATGCTGGAAAAGTAATCTCGGATAGCTTGATTGACAGCCGTTTTGGCAGAAGATCGTAGCCTTGAAAATTCGAGGAAGTCATCATGAGAGCATGTATGCTTAAATCTAGCTCGAGCGACATCCTTCGCTTTCAGGGCTGACGCCACATCACGACGAAACCAAGGAGCGTCATTGGGCTTGCGAGGACGTCTGGATGGAGTGAAACGGGAGATAAGGTTAGATAGGAAGTTGTGGAATTTCATGGCAAGCTCATTGACAGTGAGGCCACGAGAAAAGGAGAACCAGTTAACCGAGCTCATTTCAGTCATCATACTAGAGAAGTCAGCTTTATGGAAGTTAAAGCGCATGGGACGAGAAGGAGCTCTAGATGTCTGAAGATCGATATGAAGTGCGATTGAGAGAGGAGAATGATGTAAGTCAGCTTGGACGTAGGGAAAGGATGCGGTATGAACACTGATATTATTGGAGGGAATATTAGATAGAACGAAGTCTAGTATTTTGTTATTTATATTGGGAACACAGTTTACTTGGGAGAGTGAACACAAAGATAAAAAGGATGAGGTTATTAAGGAAATATTGCTGGAAGAGATTATTGAAGAAAAGTTATGATTCCATACCAGGTTCGGTAAGTTAAAATCACCACATATTAAAGAAAAAGCAGAAGGAAAGCTAACGTTGAGGTATGTTGAGAGCTCATCAAAAAATTTACTATAAACCGTAACTGAGGAATTACAAGGAACATATACTGAAAAAACAATGAGAATTTTTGTGGGAGCAAGGGTAACACGCACAGCAATACATTCAACAGGAGGAGAAGGAGAGAAATCCATACAAAATGTTCCTTGAAGAGAACCGTGAACTGCAACCAATACACCCCCGCCATCGCTTTTACCTGATGTAGCTCGATCACGATCGCGACGGAAGACTGTATGAAACGGAAACAGCTCGTTATTATAAATATCTACTGTTAACCATGTTTCGGTTAAACAGATTATATGATCAGACGAAAGAGTAGAGGAGAGATTCAGCGTGTTTAGCTTAGTCCTAAGTCCACGAACGTTCTGGTAGTATACATGAATTGGATTTATCTAATTAATTTCTAAAGTTCTGATTCCATTGGTTCTGATTCCAGTTAAGCACCCATTATCATCTGAAGTTGAGGTTCTTAAGTTATAGAGACTTTTGGTTTCATTTGATGAAAATTTTTACGAGGTCTCCTGGTGAATTCCTCAAACAGTACTCCAGATGGCCAAAATCCTTTGTGAAGTAGAAGATCTGTGCCAGCAGTTACCGTTATTTTAAACGAGGAGATTTCCTGATTCTGCAGGTTATCAGGTGTCAGCTTTTTGCAGATTAGCAAAGGTGGTGAGTAGCCAAGTTTGGAAGTGGTGTAATCCATGATTGCTTCTGCTGAAGTATTGTATGCGAAACGCGATACAAATACATGCAAAGGTGGTAAAGCAACAACCAGGCGTGGTAGAGTACGAGCTGGCTGACAAGGCTGAGAAAGACCTGTTGAAGATCTCGGTTGACCTGCAGTCGGTGCATGATCCGATAACAAAGAGTCGGAAGATGTAGCAATTAAAACGGCGTTAGTATCTCTAGCGGAAATATCACTTTGTGGGACTGGTGAAACACGTTTTCGTTGAGCTGGAGGCTTGGAAGATGGATAAGTTTGCGCCTGTGTGCTCGGAGAGTTCATTTGTCGAAAATCCACTGGTGGTACCGATTCAGCCGATGTAAGAACAGGCCGAGCCTGAGAGTTAGAGAGCAGGCCGAGCCTGAGAGCAGCTGGGCCTGGGTTAAATGCAATTGTTTTTGGCTGCGAGTGCAAATTCCAGCCAGTAGAGGAATTTCAAGAGAAACAGGTGAAGCAGGAGATAAAATCGTAGTCGCTTCACAGATGTTCAGTGAATCTTGTGAAGTTGATGTAGATGGACGCTCCGTTATCGCGAATTTAAGGAGCTTTCCGGTCTCCCTGCGGGAATCCTCAAGCTGCTTACTAAGAACGTTGCAGGAAGCCTCGAGCGCAGCAAAGTTCCGAAGATTGGCCCTGAGTCTCTCAACGTAGGTTGATATCGAGAACTTCCGACATTTATCGCAGTAGTAATGGATGCCGGAGTCCGCGCGATTGATACAATCGCCCATGGGTGCAGTGAAACCTGCACACTTGGCGTGAAATGATAGTCCGCAAAACCCAAAGCAAGTTATGAGGGGTGTTTTTTCGGCTTTGTCGCAGCAAGCATTGGCGGAACAGAGCGACATCATCAAAGAATATGTGAACATAGAACATTGCTCAACCAATCCTGAGAAAACACATTAACTCATTAGTCGTATCAAAACATATATGTGTATATGTATGGATGCGTGTATGTATGTATATATGTATATGTATGTATATATATATATATATATATATATATATATATATATATATATATATATATATATATATATATATATATATATATATATATATATATATATATATATATATATACATATATATATTTATATATGTATATATATATATATATATATATATATATATATATATATATATATATATATATATATATATATATATATATATATATATATATATATATATATCTAGATGTGTGTATTTATGTATATATGTATGTATATGTATATGTACAGCTGTGTTCATGAAAATAGTAGTGCAGGACCTCACAACATTAAATATTCATGTTTCGACATACTGACCATTGCAAATTGAACAAGTGTTCATATTTTTCTAAGAACAGCATGCAAAGAAGAGAATAGGGATAAGATCTCGTTAGTTTTGCATTGGTTTGGATGTGTTTTTGATGACTTTTGAGTGATGCACCGAAATTTGGGTGTTCATTAAAATAGTAGTGGCTACATGAAAGGAAAAACAAAACTGTATAACTTTATTCAAAATTGGTTTTACAGGTTCTTAATATTGGAAATAGTCTAATATTTAGTTGTATATCCGTTATTTTTAATAACGGCTTCGCACTACCGGGGCATGGAATCGATAAGGTTCTGACAACGCTTCAAAGGAATTTGAGACCATGCTTCCTGAACCGCTTGCCAAAGTTGTGCTTTTTTGAAGGTTTTGCGGTTGCCACAACCCGTTTTACATCTCCCCATAAGTTTTCTACCGGATTAAGATCTGGTGACTGAGGTGGCCATTGCATCACATCGATCTTCTCCGATATAAACCAATCTTTTGCGAGCCTGCTAGTATGTTTAGGATCGTTGTCCTGTTTAAATGTCCATTTTTTAGGCATTTCCAAACTGGCATATGGTAGCATTGTGTTTTTTTGTATGTCAAGATAAACATGTTTGTCCATTGTACCATTTATCATATGGATAAGACCAACGCCATTGTAAGAAAAGCAAGCCCATATCATTATACTTAGGCCACCATGTTTAACAGTTTTTTTGGTGCACGTAGGATTATATTCTGTGTTTGGTGGACGTTGTACATACTGCCTAGAGCCTGTTCCACAAACAAAAAACCAATTTTGCTTTCATCTGTCCACAATATGTTGCGCAATTTTTTGGCGGGCCAGACTAGATGAGTTTTTGCAAATCTAAGTCGTCCTTGCACATGCTTCCGAGGCAAAAGGGGAACCTTTCTAGGACTTCTGGCATTTAAATTATGCTCAATTACGCGACGACGGACTGAAACATCACTAACTGATAGATTTAAAACATTTTCGATAACTTTAGAGGATGCTGATGTCCGAATCTTGCTAAAGCGCACAATGCGTTTATCTTCGACAGCGGTTGTTTTGCGTTTCCCACCAAGATTTTCTGGGGTTTTTTATAATTAATCGCGTTAAATATCATTGTAGATGTGCAGCAAACAATATTATCAATTTCCTTGTACGTTTTGCCTTTTGCTCTAAGGATAGCTATTAAATTTCTTTTCGCAGCCGTGCAATGCTTTCCTCTGCCCACTAGAATAAAAAATTGTTACAAACCCAATTAATATCAATCATCAAACTTTTCATTGCTAAATTACACTTACTATTGACGTTTTTTGTTGTACTAATCAATTATAAGAATTGTTTTTCAACCACTCACACCGAGCACTACTATTTTAATGAATTTCGGTGCATCACTCAAAAGTAATCAAAAACTTACTCAAACCAATGCAAAACTTATCGCTATTCTCTTCTTTGCCTGCCATTCTTAGAAAAATATGAACACGTGTTCAATTTGCAGTGTTCAGTTTGTCGAAACATGAATATTTAATGTTGTGAGGTGCTGCACTACTATTTTCATGAACACAACTGTATATAGATATGTAAAATATCTAACATTTCAGAAAAATATTAGAATTCAAAGTTTTAAGATCTTAATGATCACATTACTCAGCCAATCCTGAAAACATATTAAATCAAAACATATTTACTCATTATCCAAATCAAATCCTTACCTCATAGCACATATATAT
>CANBKX010000284.1:0-19830 GCA_947369275.1 Nemotelus nigrinus
ACACGTACCATGTTATGTCTCTCGCCACCTTCGTACTAGCATGTGTCAGGTCGATTACAGAGCTCATCACTCTGCTACGGAAAGTAGCTACATTTCCGGAGTTTAACAGAACCACGTCCAGCTGGGAGAATGATTCCATAAGACTGCGGCCTCGTACATTCGTTTCCCTACTGCCCCATTCCGTGGACCATGCATTAAAGTCGCCGGCTATGATGTGTGGAGTGTGCTGTTTGGCATCCATAACCAACCTATCCAGAAAGTGGGAAAACTCATCCTTCGTCGAGTTTGGGGAGATGTTACAACTGTACACATAACAGCCGCATATTCCACAGCATCACAAGATTATGTACATATGTGTGTATTGAAAACGGACAAACATAAGGCACAAGTCCTGCACTTTCAGCTTTCTTTTATTTTTGAATTCTCTCGGTGCACCAAGAGCATATGCAACTGAACTCGCGATGCGAACATTCTTTCCTTGCAATTTATCTTCTAATCAACGAAGAAAACTCACAAGATACTACTTTCCCTCGCAAAACACACTCCGCACTATCAATGCACTTTAGCAAATTTTCCGCGTATTTGCATCGCAATCTTATGTAATTACCGCGAAACTCACGAATGCAAGATACAGACATATATGCACTCAGATGTCTAGTACAAATAGGAAAGCAAAAACGGCTTCCTTTCGATGCACCTGAAACTAGTTACTATTTTCCTAGGACGTGCTGATGAGTTTCCTACGGAAAACTGCAGGCGAACGTGCAACGGACACATGAGCAAGGACCCGCGACCGACCTCGATATATGGGCAAAAGTTCGTTTTTCGGCTAGTCAAATCAGTGAGTCAGATGCACACGTTTTGGCTTGACAGGTTCGAAGAAGTGGGTGGAAATACATTCCATAATACAGTTTTATAACTGTAATGGGCCATTTAAATAAGCGTCCATGCGTCCACGCGTCCATGCGTCCATGCGTTTTTAAATTAAACGAGTCAAGTCAACTCAAATCCAGTTTTTTGAAGGCGGGGCTAAGGCGAAAGTGGTCGGATACGGTGATTGATATACCATTGACTTAATTGTTTTACTTTCGCTCTTTGTCATTTCGAGATGATAAGTGGATGGATGGATTGATCAGAGGATGGATATTACACGCTTGCAACGGTGTTTTTTTTATTTTCATATTATTTGAATTATAATAATTAATATTTGAAAACATAGTCGTGATCAATTTTAAAACATTACTAATTCCCATTCCTCAATTTTTCCCCATTTTTTTCCTTCCAAACAAATAAATTGGTAGCAGACAATTGTATATATTTATCCATATGACTATATATACCTTCATATAAAAATGTTTGTGTCTAGATATTCGTATGCATTTTAATTTTTATGTAATAGTCCTGCACGTAAGGATACAAAAAAAATATTATCCACATCATATAATAAAATAATCATCCACAAAACACATATTTAAATGATCATCAACGAATCATCCATGGATCAAGTACTAAAGGTTACGACATGAGCGTGGCCACACCTACTTATGACGAAATAAGATGCAAACACGCCTAGAAATCATCCGGAATTAACTGGTTTTTAGGTGAATGAAGAGTACTGTTTTCGGTTTTGTCCAAATGTTTCTGTTAATGAGTTTATTGCATGTTGCAAATCTAGGCAGACGGGCACTTAAATTGCTGATCTAAAATGGAGCAATTGAAACTGCTTGAAGTGTATGTTGCCTCTTTCATGCTGTTATTCATTAAATTAGAGCACAAATGGTGCAATATTGACGTTTAAATTCTTTAAATACATGACTTTTCACAAAGGAATTATTAGAACTTCGCATATTTTGATTGTGAGCTCATTCAAGGATAAACGACTAAAGTTAAAGTATTAATAAGCGATATTTAAATGAATTTTAATTTCGTCTTATGACGATATTTAGTTAGAATTACCATATAATAGACAGTACTTAAATGAACATTTATGACAAATAATAATTTAGGCAGCGCTGTATCTCTACTATTTATACAATGAAAAATAAAAACCAACACAATTCATACACTCGACTATTTTTCCATAATTCACTGGTCTCCGGTACGTGACGAAATAAGATGCAGCGCCGAACAGCCACCGCCCATTGTCGTAATCTTGTTTCCTTGATTCATGCGAATCATCCACACATGCCGCTGAGCGAAAGAAATCATTATAAAATCTATTGTACATGAATCAGCATACTCCACTTCCTTCGCTTTAGGTCCGCCTATATAAACAAACTCAAATTGACTCGTGTAAGCAAAACACGCTAGATTGCATGGACGCGTGGACGCATGGACGCTTGTCTGAATGGCCCATAACTGTGTTTGGAAAGATGGGTTGGTTTCCATGTGAAATTTTTTCAGTCACATGTCGATACGATACCACCATCAAAGTATTGATATGAGTAAAATATCGAACAGTTTCGATTCAAGTAAAATTTTACTTGGTATCAAACGAAAGTATCGATACCGTAGTAATATCAGTACTTTCATCGTGTCCCTAGTTGAGGTGACAGATTGCTTCTTTGAGCCCCAAGCTATAGGCCCTGAATTTAGTAAACAAATCCAGCCAGTAGTACTGCGCCTTGTATCGCTGTCACCAGCAAAATCAGCATCAATGTATGCTGTAAGAACGCAATTTCGTGAATCGATGTCAAACCTTAAGGCTGGTACTGAGCTAATCGTCAAACTAAATTTTGACATGTCTCCATAATCTGGTCATTCTTTCGAGCGAAAATGTTGGCAATGGAGAAAAGCAGAGACACTGCTCATTTCTGACGGATAAAATGTCAAGAATTTCACTTTTCGATCGATTTTCTTATTGAAAAGACATTTGCACTGCTCCATTTTCAAATTGAAACACCAAATGTCACTTTTTAGCTTGAAAGAATGAGCTGCACAAACTAAATTGGCGTGAAATGAATGCGTTATCTGGAACTCAGTGTGTAGCTAACTCGGAAGATCTTTCATCTTTCGATAATTTTCTCCAACAATCAACCCATCGTCAACATAAATCGCTATATAAAGTATCTGATCTTTACTGATGAATACACACGGATCTGCTTGAGATTGTTCGAAATTCCACTTCATTAAAAAATTCGCAATTCTTCTGTTTCCCTGTCGAAAAGCTTGTTTCAGGCCATACAGGCTTTTCTTTAACAAACATACTCTGTTGTTCTTTTTGAAACCGTTCAATTGCTCCATGTATATGTTCTTCCAGGTCCCTGTGTAAGGGACGGAGCGAAGAGAACGTCGAGCGAAGAGAACGTCGAGCAACGAAATCGGTCTGAATCGATCTCGTCGCTACTATCGCATTTCTGCTTTGGTCGCTACTATCACATTTCTGCTTTGGTCGCTGCTTTGACATGGAAATATATGAACTGTTTCAGTGCGTTGCTCGACTCGACCAATGCCTTCTAGAAGTACGGGCCGTCAGGCTACGTAATCGTTCTCGCTGTGACGTAATGAGTTTAGGAAATTTTGACATTTCCACGAGGCAGTGACGATGTACACGGAGATTTCACTTGCGGTTTTTGGTTGAAATATGAATAAAACGTTAGTTTTTTGTACGTGGACGCGTTATAATAATAATATTTAGTCATAAGTTGCATTTCGTACCAATTTATTGTATCGCGACAGCAAATCGACACGAAGCATCACATAACCTATCAACAACTGATAAACATTTCGCAACGAATTTTTCCAATTATACCGCACGCACTGCATTAATTTGTGTTTTAGCTGTTCACTAGCACTGTTCCGCATATACCACTTTGTTTTCTTTTCACTCACTTTAACTCAACCCGTACAATTAACATTTTCCCGCGGACGTCCCTTAAGACTACGTGTGTTTTTCGCGACATTTTTCCCGATGCTCTGACGTCATCATTCTGCATTACGGCCCGTACTTCTAGGAGGCATTGACTCGACGCTCTCGTGGCTCCGTCTTGTCCGTACCCTAATGTAGGAAATACATATTGGCCCAAGCAAGACCAAAAGAGGCTATGGTCGATATGTGTACACCCTCATGGTGCGAGCTGGGCTGATGTTGGGCTCACTTCCAGCCGGAGTGGATTTTTGGCCAATATGTTGGGCCAATGTGTATTTGAAGCATGCTGTCTTTACGTCGAATTGGTGAACTTCCAAATTCTCAGGTGCTGCTATAGATAGTAAATTGCGAACTGAACTAAACTTGACCACTGGTGCGAAGGTCTCAGTGTAATCAATTCCCTCTTTGTGTGAATATCCTCCGGCTACGAGCCTTGCCTTATATTTATTTATTTATTTCATCAAACAAGGTATACAATTACATATAAATGAGATAAATATAAAAATAAAAATAAAAATTGAAATCACAAATTACAATAACAAAACTAAACAAGTTAATAGCAGGTATATCATTCTATAAATAAATATAACAGCAATATTACATGTAGAGCACAAAATTATTAAATACGAAAACAAAATTAAATACTTTATTAGTCATGAAAAGGATACTAGGGCAGTAGACTAGAGGGGATAGGATAAGAGAGCCTTGGTAACTCTGTTTTTAAACGACGCTTTCGAAATTGTGGGGGAAAAGTGCTCATGCTGTTGAATATTTTGCAGCATGTATTTATTGGCTCATTATCAGCATATGCAGTGCTATGCCTATATTCAACTTGTATTTGTCTGGATCTAGTGACTCTCACGGGCTGATTAAGCACAAATCTTTCCTGTATGTAGTCGACACTAACAGCCTCTCTAACGACATCAAAACTGAAGCAGGCAGATAACATTGATCTTCTACATGCAAGTGGTGACAAAATTTAAAAGTCTAAGGCGAGATTCATATGGCGATAAATTGCTAAAATCACAAGGACGGTAAAGATCTCTAAGAGCGAACAGCAAGAATTACTTTTGAACAGATTCAAATCTCTGGACTTTTGTAACCCGAAGTTTCTGAAACTCTCTGGCTCGTCGCTTAGAGCCGGTTTAGACGAGCGGTTTTTTGCTGCATCCAGCACGAGCTTTTAGGAAAGAGAAGTGAAGGACGGAACGGAACAGCGAGCACGAGTGATAAAGTTGGCTACCGAGTACGGCAGCGATTTTTCTGTCATTTTCTTAGATATAATTTGAGGCTCAGAAATTTTTTGGTATAAAATTCGATTGCTACGAATATGAAAAACTGTGCGCTAACACAACAAGAAATCGCTCGTCAAACCTTGCAACGAGCACCACCGGCCAGCAAACTCTGTGCTGGCAAAGCACAACAACGCTCGTCTAAACCAGCTCTTAATGAAGCCTAGTCGTTTACTTGCTTGAGAGATAATTTTGTGGTAATGAAAATTAAAGCGGAGCTTTTCATCCAGCACCACACCCAGGTCGCATACATTGTCAACCCTACTAAAGTTCATATTGCTTAAAAGGTATGTATAATGTACGAGTGTACTTTTTCGAGAGAAGCTAATCACATGACATTTTGCGATATTGAGAAGTAGGTTGCTCACGCTGCACCAATGATCCAGGGAATTTAGTTTTAGTTGAAAAAAGTTGGCGTCTGATGGCGACTTTATAGTATGAAAAATTCTCAGATCGTCCGCATAGAGTAGATGAGGTACATCAGATCCAACAGGTCTGATATAAAAATTTTAAATAGCAAAGAGCCAAGATGGCAACCTTGAGGTACTCCAGAGTTGACATGAATTTTTTTAGAGATAAGCCCTTAATATTTCACATTTTGTGAGCGGTTATGGAGGTAAGAGCTAAGCCATCTTAGTAAAAATCCTGCAATTCCAAATTGCTGCAGCTTGGAAATCAAAATGGAGTGGCTAACACGATCAAACGCTTTGCTAAAGTCAGTGTAGACTGCGTTAATTTAGTCACCTTTCCCCCTTTTGCAAAGAACATGGCAAACCAGCACCATCAGGTTAGTAGTGGTAGAGCGCCCTTTTATAAAAGCGTGCTGCTGTTCGTTAAGCCGAGCATCGACCACAGGGGATAGCTTATCACATATGATTTTTTCAAACTGGTTAGAAATAGTTGATAAAATGGCGATGCCTCTATAATTTTGAATTGATCTTCTATCACCATTTTTGAATACTGGTGTGACTTAGGAGACTTTCCAATACAATAAAAAGTGCCTGGAAGAAAGAGATGTATTCAATATGATATGAAGAAGAGAGATTAACTGTGAGACAAATTTAATGAGAAAAGTCGGAGGAAGAAGATCGGGTCCAGGGCCTTTGTCACTATCAAGCTCTAAGATAGCTTTAAAAATATCATATCTGGAAATAGTTATAGCCTCAGCAAAAATTGTTCGAGATACTCTAGGGGGTGACAGAGTGATGGAGTTCTGGCAGTGCTTAAAACCTCCTGAAAGTTATCTGCGAAAAAGTTGCAAATTTCTTGAGGAGGAGAAGACATTGAGGTGTTATTGCACATAGAAGAGGGATAGTCGGTTGTTTTCCGTCTCATATTCACAAAGTAAAAAAACTATTTAGGGTTGTGAATTAAACTCTCGCCGGTAGTTTTAATGAATCTGTCATATGCTTCATGAGACTTTTCCTGGAATTCTTTGGCCACTGCATTGTATTCTTCTTTGATACGATGGCTAGAGTTCAAATCAATAAGATCCTATAAAAGTAGATTTAAATTCGCATATATAATTGTACACAGAGTCATTAAATCTACACTCTAAAAAGTGGGTCTATAATTAATACTTTGATAATAGGAAATATATTCATTTTTTCGTTTAAAATAACGAATCACAAATTTTTTTACACATTCGATGTGCATTTTTTTGCTTTTGCGTCTTATCAGCTGAATAATACACAGCTTTCTTTAAATTGATGCAAAAAGAGTGTAAATTTACCAGTTTGCTATTCACTTTTGCGCCAAAGCCATAATATTGCATCATTATTTAAGGTAAAATTACACCATTTGGTCGTAAAAAAAAATATTCTTTTACGCACTTTTGTAAATTTACATCTTTAATAGTAGGAAACCAGTTTCCTGCTATTATAAGGGTAAAATTCAACCAAAATTTTTTTGAGTGTAGGTGGGACATAAAATAAACCAATATATACCGATGTGCAGTCAAATTATATTCGAATAGGTTTATGCTGAAACAATTTATGCGGGGTTGAGTCAACAATTTCGCTTGAAAAGGTGCTACTAACAGCAAGTAAAACACCACCTCGTCTTGTCTGCCCAGTGGGGACATAATCATGGTCATTTCTAAATATTGTCCAGCTACTATCGAGGATCTCTTGATTAATATAGGAGTCATTTAACAAAGTTTCAGTAAAGGCAAGTACGTTGAAATGGCATGATTCGGCGTCAAAGTCATTTAAAATTCATTTATTCGTTACGATGTTAATGTTTTTTGGCCGTTCAATAAGGGCCAGGTCTCGTTGTCTGCAAGTGGTTGAAGCTCAGTATCAATAGCTTCCAACCATTTACCTGCATACACCCTCTGTAGAGCTTTTTCTATATTAACTGGTTCTGCATTTAACATAAAAGTTTCCGCAATTGTTGCGTCGCTTGTGCCTGTTTCTATTAATTTCTTTCGCCTTGGATATGGTGACCCTTGAATAGGCAGTCGTGGATTCCTATACTTTGCCTGTGGTGTCGGTGATTCTTCAGCATCCTGTGACATTATCTCTGGATTCGGCGTAATTTTTTGCTGTGTTGTTTTCACTGATGCTTGAGCTGACAGATTTCCATGAGATTCCGTCACAATCTGTGGTTCGAAGTTCTCATCGAAAATCACATCTCTGCGCACGTAGACCTTGCGTTTTTGCAGATCGAACACCCTGTATGACTTGTTCCTTCGCTGAATCCAACCATGATACATTTCACCGAGTTAACATCCCACTTTTTTCGCTGATCCTTTAGGACATATACATAACAGTCACAGCCGAAGAATTTTAGATGCTTCAGAGATGGTTTTTCGCCACACCAATTCTGGAAGGGTGTTAAACCCTGAAGGGTCTCAGATATCGTACGGTTCTTGAGATAAAATGCTGAATTTACTGCTTCAGCCCACAAATGTCGAGGTAAATGTCGTGTATGTAACATTCCTTTTGCTGGTTTAATTATTGTCCTGATTTGGCGCTCGAAGTACCCATTTCGCTCAGGTGCTCGTGGATTTGTGACTTTTTGCTTTGTTCCATCAGCTAACAATATCCTATTTACTACAAAACTACAAAGCTCCTTGCCTCCATCCGTACGCAATATTCTGACGCTTCATCCATCAGCTCGTACATCTACTATAAACCACTTTAGATTTTGTAGAACGTCTGATTCTCTTTCAAAAAATATACAAAACAATATCGGGAAAAATCGTCTTTTAGTAAAAAAAATTTGTTTGAACCTCGCAGTGAAGAAATACTCATCTTACCACACATATCAGCAAGAAAAACATCACCTGGCTTGATAGCTCTTTTTGCACCGGATTTCGGGAATGAATTTCTATGTTGTTTGCCATATACGCATCCCACGCGAAATAGGTCATCTCCCTTCGGATCGAATCGTAAGTCGTCGAACGATTCGCGACCTCGCATCTGTCTTAAAGTCTTGTAATAAACGTGTTCTAGCCTTTCGTGCCAATATTAGCCTCAGCAGCGCCGCGAATGATAACTAGATTTGATTTGTATAGGCTGTCATGTTTTTCACCATCTAGTACAAAATTATGATTTTTTTTTCGAACACTACACGTTTTCCACCGCGCTCAAAAATGACTGCTATTCCCCTTTCAGTTGATTTTGTGATGGACAAGAGATTTTTCTTCATTTTTGGTACAAACAATACATCGATGATTGTATGTATATCCCTCGCAACATTTGTGTTTATTTGAACTTCAATATCGCCTCTCCCTCTGGCATCGATCGATGGTCCATCTCCCACTCGTACAGTATATGTAGCTTCGCTCAGGAAAAAGATCCAAATTTTTAAACTATTGCCTACGAAAATTGATGTGCTCTGTCGCACCCGAGTCGGCGTATCACGCATCGTCTGGGTGTACTGGTCGTGTCATTTTTTCCTACACTCTCTAGCCCAATGTCCAGCTATCCCACTATAGTTGTAGTCGCCTTTTCGCATGCTGCCTTTTCTTTGGTGGTTCCCCGTCTTGAATTTGTGTTGGTGGTTGAATTTTTTATATCCTCTTGCTTGGTACGCTTCCGAACTTTGGTTGTGCTCTTCAGTCGAACATGATGTTAAAAGTGCCTCTTCGTTTACCAAATGATCCGCCAATCTTTCAATTGTCGTCGAAACTACATACCATGATCGTATTTAGCAGGAAGGTTTCCCATAATTTTGGTAATTACCACTGGAGTTTGCTTTTCTAGTTCCATCTCCTTGAGTCATTGAGCTAGGGACGTCACTCTTGTCACGTAGTCGCTTAATTCCAGCGCTTTATCATGAGCAAGCAAAGAACTAAATAAGTTTCTATTCCCAATGCTGGCTTTTAACAAAAATATACTCTGCATAGAAATAAAGGGTACCTGAAAATTCACTAAAATGCCCACCGCTGCTAAAGGGTTAAACGTATATTAATTTTAACTAGTTATAAACCTACTCCAATATACATCTATGGCCTCTGAAAATTTCAGCTCAACCAGATCGGCCGCTCCAGAGATTATCTCCCTAATTCTCTTTGCTGATATATGTACATATACGAGGGTCGATCCAAAAAAAGTGATACTCAGATATTTCCAATTCATATACAATGAAAAAAAAATTTTTTTTTTACTAGCTCATATATTCACTAAGTCAACACAAATAAAAACATTTAATTAGGCCACGATCCCAGGGAGATGAATTCGTTCGAATACGAATAGTCAAAGGGAGAACACCAATATGAAAAAAAAAACAGATTTAAGTTGTCATTAAGTACCTAAGTTTGAAAAAACATGTCTACCAATGACATAGACAGCGACTCGGTGGAAACATTAAGAGACACTGCTTTTCCATATTTTACTGGTGCACACTGGACCAAGAAATTTAAGCTGGGAGGAACATCCACTGAAATCGAATACCGCGAAGGACGTTCATCCACGTCTTTCACTGAAGACAACATGAAAAAAGTCGAAGGTGTCGTATTGGCAGATCGAAGAGTGACAATCAGGCATGTAGCTGAGGTCGCAAGGATCTCGTATGGCAGTGTTCAAAGAATCGTTGCCAACGAATTCCATCTGAAGAAGGACTCTGCGTGTTGGATGCCGAGAATTTTAAACGATGAGCAAAAGAAGAAACGAGTCGACATTTCGGAGCGTGAATCCCGAAAAGTTCCAGGCAGATCTGGAGAAGTTTTTGACACGTTTCATAACCATAGACGAGACCTGAATCCAGAGACCAAACGGCTCGCAGTTTGCCGTGTCGTTTTTTGGTAAGCTGAAGAAATTATTACGGTGGAATGTATGGAAAAGAAAGCCACTATATTAGGTTCTTACCACGCAGACCAAATAAGAAAATTGCAGGAAACTATCGAGGAAAAAAGACACGGCAAACTGCGAGCCGAAGTGCTGTTTCATCAAGACAACGCACCGATTCACAAGGATGTAGTTTCCATGGCTGCAATTCAGAAAACAGGATTCAAGCTGGTTGAATATCTAGCTCCCAGTGACTTCTACCTCTTTCCTCGGCTCAAGGAACACTTTCGGGGCAAGAAATTTGAAGATGATAGTGAAGTAATGGCCGCTGTTGAGGCGTTTTTGGGAGAAGAAAGGCAAAAAGTTTTTTCTAAATTTTCCCTGGCTTTGGAAAAAAATGGACTAAATGTATTAGCTTTAGCTTGTTAGGAGACTATGTTGAAAAATAAATAATTTTTTTTTAAGTTTAATCAGCTTGGTTTATATTGATTATCATAAGTTTTGGATTAGCCCTAGTATATAAATATATATATATATATATATATATATATATATATATATATATATATATATATATATATATATATATATATATATATATATATATATATATATATATATATATATATATATATATATATATATATATATATATATATATATATATATATATATATATATATATATATATATATATATATATATATATATATATATATATATATATATATATATATATATATATATGTATATATATATATATATATTTATATATATATATATATATATATATATATATATATATATATATATATATATATATAAATATATACAAATATATTTATATAAATATTTATTTTCGGCGAAACGTTTCCTATGAACTGTGGTAAGGGTGTTTTGACATTAAAAACAGCATTCTCTCGGGGTCAAGCACACAAAATTTACGTCACACATTCAGATCTAATTTGGAAGGTTAATTATTGGTGAGAAACTTTTACATGTGCGGGTACGTTTGCTTGACTTGATAATCCCTTCCCAATTATTCTGCTCAAAGTGATATCATTCAGCAAAGGAAATAAGTCAGAGGCCGAAGCACAACAGTTTAGCAAGAAAATGGAGGCTCAAAAGCGCAACTCAGCCGACGTGTGGAGCTAATTGCAAGTATTCCATCAGATTTCGTTTTGTTTGCTCGCTCAAGACAGAAGCAAGCAAACAGCATTCTTTGAGTCGGTTTAGAAACATTAAAATAATAAATCTATTAGGCTAAATTAAACTAGATAAAAGTTAATTTTGAAGAGGAGATAAGCGATGATAAAAACAGTGGTGTGATGAGGATGTGTACAGAAGACCAGGTGTTGTTCACGAGGATTGTTGCATTCTCACGTCAAAAATGTGCCTTTTTACATATATATCACTTTTGAAACTAATTTAATCACATTGTTATTCGTTTTCGTAAAAATTAGGATGTGAAAGTCGATACTAATAATTAAGTAAAAATGTTTATGATTTACTCGGTTCAGAGTGACCAGTGCCATTTTACACTATAATGTGGGTTATATTGTTGAATTAGTGAACTTGCTATTTAATATCTTTTGTTGATTAAATGATCTTGTTATAAATAACTTATGTAAAGAGTCTTTTAGTTTCGTTTCGATTTTCTTGTTTCGTTGTTTCGTTTCTGCTTTTTTTCTGTTTATATAAAAAATTAAGTTTGACTCGTGCGCCCTCGTTTATGAGATTTTTTGTAAATTATGATAAAAAGTGAGAGTTCTAGTGCAGTAATTTTGTTTTTTTTTTTGCAAACAATGTGCAAATATGTTTTTAAATACAATCTTTTTTAAGAAATTATTTTTTTGTATATGTATATGTATAGTAAGAGAAGAATGTAAGGTCAGTAGTCCGTAAAGCATGGAGAAGACCTACGTTTTATATTTATATCAATATGAATGATAGAGCAAAGCCTAATTTGCACAAGAGTTTGGTAATAGAGATGATAACGATGATCCTTAGTCTGGCAGGATCTATTTGATTAGGCGGGACTCAGTTTGGAATTTGGCGATAATTTACAGGACGGCGAGGTTCAAAGTCTTTAAGAACACCAGCCGGGCAGAAATCAAGACGGGCCCCACGCAAGAAAAGGGAGTGTTATAGTATGGGGTGCAATATCTTGTTAAGAGATCATTGACTTGGTGGCAATGAAAGGCTTGCTGGAACAATTAGAAATTAGGAGCACACTATTTCTGTAACTTTCCAAAAAAAATCACCTATTTATATTGCAACAGTAGTCAATGGCCGCCACACTCATCAGATATTCAATCGAATCGTATGCTTCACTTGCTCCACTGAATATTACTACTTCATTTAAAATGAGTGATGGAGAGTCTCATGATTAGCTATGTAAATGTGAAAATTAATCCAAGAACATTTGCTGAGTTTGATTTATTTCGCTGCAAAAGGTTTCTATTAAAAAACACATTCATAATTTTTTTGCCTTTTTATATATATGGACAGTATACAAATTAAATAATACAGAGAATAGAATTGCTCCTAGTTTTTACCTTTTCATACCTAATCATTTAAATATATATTACAACATTAGCAACTTTCATCCTTCGTCAATATAATATACATATATACAAAAAACTTAAATATTGCGTTATTAAATATTTAATTTGTTTTACGGGGCATTTCACTTGAAGCGGACAGCGAAAAAGTTCTGGATTTAGTTCATATTGCGCATAATGGTACTTCCAGAAGATAAGAACGTGGATACACAATTTTTGGTTTCTATGAGGTTTAGTTGCCGAGTCATGGGCTTTTGAAAAATGGATGAAATTGGTTAAAGATTTTTTCGGAAGCGGATTCTAGGATTCAAAAAAAATCGAAAAAACATAAAAAATACTGACTGGTGTAGAAAATTAACTGTTCTTTTTAATTTTGAAAACTGAAATTAAAAATTTGTGTGAAACCGGAAGTAACAATTTCAACTCGTTTTTTGAATAATTTGGACCAGATTAATTTTGTTTATTATTGTAACAAAACAAAGCTTAAAGTATTCTTATTTTATCATAATAAAAGTATTAGAAAAAGATAGCCAGTAGTTTAAGAGGTAGGTGAATTTCAATATACATAAGTCGCATGAAGTGTGATACCGGGAGCTTGATTAGAACAGCTAGTGAGTGTGAAAACAAAACATTTGTAGTAAAACTATTATATATCACTTGTATCATTTACATAAAGAAGATAAAAAATTAAAAATTGATGATGCTAATTTACTTAATGGAAAAAAACTACTTGCTTATGGAAAATGAATTTATTCACAATTTTGACAATTTTATTCTCGTTTCTTAAACTGGTCCTTTTGTTTATTACTGGAGGTGTTTCTACGACCATTTTTTCCTGCGGCTTCCATATACGTTCATATAAGATGAATATCTCCACTTTTCTGCTAATATTCTTGCAATTTTTCTTAGGTCTTTAACCTTCCGATGAAATTTCAAATCGAAAGGATTGAAACATCGAAAGCCACACGGAGCCATAATAAACATAATTAAGACTCTTTAAATTAATAACGAAAGTAATCGTCACTGCAAGCGCTGAACAATAACTAAAAAAATAACGGAAATTCGAAATGGTTATATGGGCATCATGTATATTAAATAGGATTTTATAAGAAAATAAAACCTTTTTCAACTAAAAGATGGCGCTACTAATCCTATTTCGATATCAATTTTTGTTTTTAAGCCAACTAGAAGTTGTAGCTCTCGGTACCACGCCCCATGTATTAAAATTCACCTACTTTTTAAACTACTGGCCATCCCATTCTCAAGCTTTTATGATAAAATAAGAATACTTACAAAAATAAAAAAAATTAACCTGGTCCAAATTATTCAAAAAAAGGAGTTGAAATTGTTACCTCCGGTTTCACACAAATTTTTAATTCCCGTTTTCAAATCTAATTTCAAAATTAAAAAGAACAGCTAATTTTCTACAACAATCAGTATTTATGTTTTTTAGGTTTTTTTTTGAATACTAGAAATCGCTTCCAAAAAAGCCTTTCATCAATGTCATCCATTTTTCAGAAGCCCATACTCGACAGCTAAACCTCATAGAAAGAAAAACTTGTGCAGTACATTTTTACACAATATGAACGAATTTTCGTTGTCCGCTTCACATGAAATACCCCTTACATTACTCTTTCTATATAAACTGTTTGGATATTGTATGATTGAAAGATTTTTTGAACTTAAAATAGTTAATTTGTTTTACGCGACGCGACAGCTAGCGTAGTCGGTAGCTCAGTTTGGAAAGATGGGTTGGTTTCCATGTGAAATTTTTTCAGTCATATGTCGATACGATACCACCATCAAAGTATTGATATGAGTAAAATATCGAACAGTTTCGATTCAAGTAAAATTTTACTTGGTATCAAACGAAAATATCGATACCGTACTAATATCAGTACTTTCATCGTGTCCCTATTCGTGACTGAATTTAGCGCGAATATGACACATAATGGTGAAGTAAAGAACGACACCTCTGACGAAATGATGCAATTATATTCTGCAAATTTAATTTTTCTAACGAAAGCGAGGCAATTGAATTTCTTATCGCAGGGTAGTAATTTAGTCGGGCGAAGATAAACTCTAAAAAATTTTATTTTAGCAATGGAACTTTTCGTTCAAAAACTAAGTGCAGTGAATTTTTGAATCCGAACATTGTCAAAAGAAAAAAAAAGATAAAGAGGTGAAGAGGAAAGTGATTTCGCTGGAAACTAAAATCAAAACTCTCCATCGTCTGCGAGTAATCGATGTGGCTAAATTTTATTCTATTAAATACTACTATAAAGAAAATAAGGAAAAACGAAGACTCAATCAAGGAAAGCCCTGGATGGTTTGAAAGATTCAAAAAGCAGCATTTCTTGTACAATTTTAAGCTAAAAGGTAAGAAAGACTCAACGCTGATTCACTTGCAGTAGAATAAAATTCCGCAAATTTTGCTGAAATGATTGCTGCTAACTCATGCACTCCGGATCAAGTTTTTAACGCAGACGAGTTTGGATTATTTTGAGGAAAGATACCACAAATGATTTATTTGGTCAAATCCAACAGTCGCATAACGGTACTATTCTGCGACAACGCTCTTCAATGAGTCAAAGAGGCCACGTGCATTAAAAGGAATCAACACAAATCCTCTTCCTGTACATTGGATGGTCAACAAAATAGCGTGGGCTACTGCGAAACTATTCAACGAATGGTTTCACAACTTTTTTGTTCCGAACGTTAAACGTTATTTAAACAGAAAAGGACTGCCTTTTAAAGCTCTTTTCCGAATGGACAATGCACCAGGTCACGCTCAAAATACTATTTAACATGAAAACGTATAAGTTGCATTTCCGCCCAAGTTCCTGTTTCAACCTTTAGACCAAGGAATAATTGTGACATTCAAGACGTTATATATATAAAACAAAAAACAGGAACATTTTGGAAAACATGGAAAATGGTCCAACGCTAGAATTGATGAATGCCTCGAAAAAATTTACAATCTTAAATTGTGCTAAGAAGACCTAAGCATTAAACATTAAATGCCTGCTGGAAAAACTTAAGGTCAGATGTAGTTCAAAGTGTGAGTTCTAGAGTGTCATTGAAAGATGAATTTTCTCAAATAACGGAATTGGACAAAGAATGGGAGGTGAAAATTTTGACAATTAAGGTGAAGCAGACACAGCTGAGCTTATGGCAGACGAAGAATTAGACGAGAAAAAAGCGATTCCGATTTAATTTAATTTTAAATAAGTCTTCCTGATAATAATTCCGACGAAGATGAGCCCGAGCCAACAGCTTTCACTACAACAGTCATAAGTAGACTGCGGATGTTTATGCACTTACGTATTTTGTAAATAAGGGAGGTAAGAAATAGAAATGTAAATCAAATATTTGTTTCTTAATTGTTTTCTTGTAACATATTAAAAATGTATATTTTATGCAAAATATTATGCAAAATATATGCAAGATATGTAAAATATATGCAAAATATGCAAAATATATGCAAGATATGCAAAATATATGCAATTTGAAAAGTCTGCCAGATATTAAGCTATTTTATTATAATTTGCATTGCCGTATGTTTTAGATTCAGATTAGGAAATGTAAATTTGTGACGTTTGCCTGATAATACTATTAGTAAGCAGAGAACGATCGTTCGACGTTACAAGAATTACTTGGAGCATATTTAAATTTGCTCAAATGGCATGCCTGGATCTCCTTTGGCTCTTCAAGGTTCTTCAAAATGCTGTTGACTTATATCGTAAAATCCTAGATTTCTTTTCAAAACTGCATCGACTTTTGCAGCAACTTTTTCTCCGAAAGTTTCGCGTATGTTTTCCATATTTTTAATGATATCGACCACATATCTTATATATTCTGTTGTAGATGATCCCACTGTTTCCAGTTTCTTCATACTGATTGGCAAAGTGCCAAAATGTGCTTCCATAAATGCCAAATCTTGAGGAAGTTACCTACTTTGCAATATTTTCTGTCCTGTTTTATTTGACATTACATCCTTTAATCGAAATATTCAATTACCTGTTTCGAGCACAGGGATATACAAAAATACTTATTTAATAAAGTCAAATTTTTATTAATAATAAATACCCTCCAAATGCGTTGCATAGGACACAGCGGCCTCTATCCATGTTCCTCATCTTGTTAAGATGGTTCTGGTGGTAATGGAGCATTTACCAATGGTACTCGGTAACGTTCTACACGAAACGGAGCTTTCAAAAACACTTTTTTGACAGATGATATCAATTTATCAACTATAGGAAAGTGAAGACTCACTTCTACTGCTACCCTATGCAATCCGTGAGCTTAGCAAGTTAGATGCAGCATATTCGAGTAAAAATTTTCAAGTTGCTACCAGCTTTCAACATGTATGCTGCTACATCTGTTACAAGTAGTAACACTTTTTCTTCACCATCCTTTTGCCGTAAGACCCGCATCGTCAAATTCACAAATCGAGAAATAGTAGCATGATTTGATTGCTCGAGTTGTCCAGAAGAAAGTAAGTAAGGGTTTTGCTATTTCATTCTCACACAGTTTCCCCAACTATTAAATTCGCTACATTACGACCGATTTTATCTGTAGTCTCGTCATCTCGAATCTTCTGAATTGCAAAATTATTGCAATCTTGCAAAGAATTTTTCCTAACGTCGATTCATGTGGAGTATTCTGCTTTGATTATTTTTGAAGAAACCTTCTCTACACTTCATTATCAAGGCTTCTCCAGGGAATATTAACAGCGACCATTGCTCGACACATGTCAATTTAACATGAATTCTTCTTGAATGGATTTATTTCATCTTCTGGATTTATATTTGTAGCGTTCATAGCATCATCTTTGTCTTCAACATTATTTTTGTGCCCAACAGTATCTAAATGTTGTCAATTGTGATTTTCTTTTACATCGAATCTAATTGTAAGTAACGAAATACACAGTACATTAAATAAGTATTTTACCTAATACGTAATTATAATTAACTGAAAGTCAGTATTAAAATACATCCGCCTCTTTATTACAAGCTTGACAATAAACAGTTTGTCTATCCCGATCCCCTGTGAAATATTTTTCCTTCAGTTGGTCAAGCCCATTTTTCACTCTTGCACTTCTCGATTTGGTTGTTTTCGGCATTTTCTTGACTTTGAATTAATAATGATTACTTCACTAACTATTTTATACACGGTTATGCAACAACTTGTAAATAATTTGAGAGAACTAAAAATCTACACTGATCGTGAAATCCAATTCGCTTGAAAGTAACCGTGCAATCGAGTTGCTATGGAATTTTTGATAAGTGAATAAATACAGAAATTTGTCATGTCCCGGCAAACAGCACCGCCAGTTTCGTTTAACTGGCTTTAAGATGGCTCTAAAGCAATACATATAATGCAGGGGAGCACAGAGTTTGTGCATATGTAATTTATGCAAAATATATGCAAAATATATGCAAAATATGCAAAACGTATGCAATATGCAAAATGTATGCAATATGCAAAATAAATAATACATTTTTAGAATCTCCTAATGACAAAACAAATTCCTATTTCAGTCCCACTACTCTGGCTTTCTTTATTAAAAATATGCAAATGCATAAACATCCGCAGTCTAGTCATAAGCGATGGGCTCGAATAAGGGAGAGAATTGGGTAATTATTTCTTAAAGCTGATCCGAATGTTAAACGTGCCCTTCGATTCCAAGGAGACATTAGTAAATATTGACATCAGTATGAAAAGATCCTACAAGGATCTTACAAAAAACCAGTCGCAGCTTTTAACAATTAATTTGTTTACAAGCTCTTGGCGATCAACAACCATTAAACCAGAGCCGCTGTCGAATGATAAAAGTGATATTTTGAGCGATTATTCTACCACACGTGCTCCAACCTAGTTCGAGTACAAAATCACTTTGATCTTAACAACGCATTAAAACTCATGGGGTAGAAAAGATTTCAGGAATTTCAAGATTTAGGAACGCCAAACACTACAAAACTTTGAAAGCAGCATAACATAACATAAACAAAGAAAATGCTTAGTGCTTGCAACACTTTACCAGCACTGCAACTAAAGGTCTCCCACAATTGCCTCACGTCACAATCAAATAACTCTATCGATTTCGATGTTATCCAATGATTTCGTCAAAAGTTACAGGGATAAAAAGATGTTTAGGGTAAAAACACGAAAGATGTTTGGAACCAAAAAATTTCTGGAACTTAGAAAATTTAAATAATTTTTAACTTATTTTCATTGTATATGTTCGCGATATGGATACTTAATGTAAGCATTTATTGATACGAAAATAGCAAAAAACGCCTCGCTTTTGCAACCCTTTGCCAGCATCAAAGCCAAAACTATATCACATCTGCCTCACATTGAAATCAACCTACTCTGCGAATTTCGGTTTGTTCCGGTGACTGCATTGGAAGTTATAGGGTACAAAGTACAAAGAAATTAAGGGCTACCAGTGGCAAAAGTTTTCAAATTTTAGAAAACTTCATACTTGTTTTTTACTGTCAGTACATAATCATAGCCATTTGAAAATTTTACGATAAAGTCGCTTAGTGAAGATATTGTAAACAAATTCAATACCAACAATAGCTGGCAGCCCTATAATGGTATTTTTATCAGATTCCTTCTGTTTTCTAGGCGGTTCTGATGCGCTAGCCTTTTTTTTATTGTGATATGCAAGGATTTTCATATTTATGCTATTTATTACAGTATTTGCGTTATACTTTAGTTTCACACTAAAATAAACTCACATTTTAGATTGTGCATCGATAACACGGTTTTGCTATGGAAGTTTTATGAATTCGATTTACACGCTTTACTGCGGTACTTATCTTTTGTATAAATCGATGTGTATTATTATTATAAGTCAGCAT
>CANBKX010000285.1:0-18399 GCA_947369275.1 Nemotelus nigrinus
AAAATTCCGATTTGCACAAGAACGGCAACCCACCATCAAATTACCTCTATTTTCAGCACTCGAAAGTTCTGTTCACGAGAACTGACGACCGGATAATTCGATCATAATGAAATTTACAGATCATGTTGGTATTAGCTAGGACCAGGTCTGATAGAAGTGATTTTGAAATGCGGGCAACCCTGTGGCAGTGGTACCATCTTCAAAAATAACTGAGAAAAAAACATCTATTTGGCCTATAACTTCCGATTCAGTCATCAGATTTTAACGAAATTTACACAGTGCTTGGATGTTACTCTATGTAACATTTGGTGAAAAATAAGTATAGAGCTGGATGCTGTGGTGATTTTTTTCTCATAAATCTTGCAAATTTGCTCAGCAAAATAAAGCTTTTTGCCCTATAACTTCCGGTCCAGTGTAGAAATCGAAACGAAGTTCATGCAGTAAATGGACCTTAATGTGAAATAAATGTCGAAGGAATGTCGTACAAAAATCATGAAAGGGCTGCCAGCTATGAAAATTTTTGTAATTTTGTGGAATTTCTTTACTGAGCGATTATGTCATTAGATTTGCAATTGAGAATGATCCTGCAATGAAAATTAACAACAAATATTAACGTTTTAAAAATTTGAAAAGTTTTGAGGGTGGTAACCCTAAAATTCTTTTCACCCGTATACCTTCCAGCGCAGTGATTCAATCGAAACGAAATTACCTGGTTGGGTTTAACTTAACGTGAAACAGATTTGGTATAATTTTTGTCTTCCTGCTGACACAGGCTAACCAGCATTTGCCATTTTCGTAAATATTGCACCGACAGATGCTTCAAACTTCGTACTCATATGCAAAGCATTTGCGATAAAAATTAAAAGCAAATTTTTATTTTTTCCGAGTTTTGAACATGTTTCGCCTCAAACAACGTTTAACCGCTGAAACTTTCGATGAAATCCTGCGATGAGAACGAAATTCAAAGGATAAGTTGATTTAAGTATGAGCTTTTTAAGGTAAACTTCTTGCTGCTTCATCGGGAAAGTGCTGCCAGCACTGAACATTTTCATCATTTGTGTTATAGTTGAGTTTTGTTGCTTGGGAGAAGGAATGGTTGTACAAAAAAGTGTATTACGTCTTTCCACATTTTTTGGTCACTCAAAGACAATTTCTTCAAAATTTAGTTTTCTAGCGGTTCAGGTGCGCTAGAGTTTCTTTTACATTCAGCAACCGTAAACTGTTTGTCCATTTTATTTTCAATTTGCTTCCAGGCATCGCGAACATCATTGTTAATTTTGTAATGAAGGTGGGCTGCCCTCCATATGATTGGCTTTTCTCTATAGAAGTCAAGAAAGTGAAGAGCTACTTCATTTGACCATTCTAAAAAAACCAAAAGATATTAAAAAAATATACTTATAGCTTAAATGATATTAAAAATAATAATGAATTGGTACTTACTGTCAGTAACTGTTGATTCAGCAGATTCAGTTGACATTGTATGTATTTTTACTAATGTTCGAAGAAGAACATTAGTATTAATCACTTTGGCCAAAAATTCATATTTCGTAATATATATATATATATATATATATATATATATATATATATATATATATATATATATATATATATATATAATATATATATATATATATATATATATATATATATATATATATATATATATATATATATATATATATATATATATATATATATATATATATATATATATATATGTATATATATATATATATATATATATATATATATATATATATATATATATATATATATATATATATATATATATATATATGTATGTAGCGGCAATGTATCGTTACATTGTCTACAATCAAACGACCGCGCCAGCATAAGTGCGAGCGTGGCATTCCTCCCGTCGCGATAGCTTTGCACGTAATCTGATACGCATAACTATCGTCTCGGTCGGAATGTCATGCTCCATCACATGTTTACAATGTGCGACTCGAGCTCATATCTACGATTCGAGCTCTGTACATGTACACAAGTGCCGATGAGGCATTTGTGTTTATGTTTCTGGCTCGAGCTCTGTACAGACGCACAAGAGCTGACGAGGCATTTGTGCACGTCTGGACAGAGAATCGAGCTCCGTCCGGACACACAATTGCTGACGAGGCATTTATGTGTGTCTGGATGATGAGGAGCTTACGCCTGCGTGGTCAGCACTTATGACCTTCATAAGTGGCCCGCAGGTGGCGATAAAACTCAATTCTTCGAAGACGATCACGACGACCAGGCCTCTATTTCATTTGTTTAATCTTGTTAAATAAAGTTGTTACCAATATCACAAAGGCGTTTTAAGTTGCAACGAACAGGACTACAATTGGCGATCCTGCCGATCCTCCTGGCAGGATCGCCAATTGTAGTCCAGGACATTACAGTAGCAGCTCCACGCCGTAAATTCGATTGCACGACGACGCACCACTTCAAAACGAAAGGTCCTCCAGTTTGCGCAAAAGTACGACAACTACCACCAGACAAGCTCACGGCTACCAAAGCTGAATTCGACTACTTACAGCAACTAGGAATCTGTCGATCATCCAAAAGTTCGTGGAGCAGTCCCTTGCACATGGTACGAAAGGCCAATGGCGATTGGCGACCATGCGAGGACTACCGAGCGCTCAACGCCTGCACCGTCCCAGACCGATATCCTATTGGATTTCTCCAGGATTGCACAGCAGCACTGCATGGCATGTCAGTCTTCTCTGTCATCGATCTTCAACGAGCGTTCCACCACATTCCAGTCGAACCCACAGAAATTCCGAAGACATCTATTATTACACCATTCGGCTTGTACGAGTTCGTATACATGACGTTTGGATTATGTAACACTGGACAAACCTTCCAACGGTTTATGCACGAGGTACTACGAGGACTAGACCACGTATTCGTCTATATCGACGACATTCTGGTATTTTCGCCGGACGAACGAACACATAGACAGCACCTCGCAGAAACATTCGATCGACTCCGGAAGTACGCCCTTACAGTCAACACAGACAAATGCCAGTTCGGCCAATCCGAAGTACGCTTTTTGGACACACGATAACATCGCACGGATTGAAACCTCTTCCAGAAAAAACGGAAGGCATATCCGCGACTCCAAAGCCCAGCACGGTCCATCAACTGAAATCTTTTCTTGGCATGCTCAACTTTTACCGGCGGTTCCTGCCAAATGCTGCACAGAACCAACGCCCGCTGCAAAAATTTAAAATCGGGAATCGGAAGCGAGATAAGACAGCGCTGGAATGGACTGACGAAGCGGTAACAGCATTCAAGAAGTGCAAAGCAGATTTAAGCAATGCATCATCGCTAGCGCATCCAGATCCATCAGCAACTTGGTCACTTTCCGTGGACGCTTAGACGAAAGAATCGGAGCCGTCCTACATCAGACTACGAAGTATGGTACATCACCTCTAGGATTCTTTTCACGCAAGCTGACCGACACCCAGCGACGATATAGTACCTACGATAGGGAACTACTGGCGATCCACGAAGCGATCAAGCACTTCCGACACATGCTCGAAGGCCGGAGAAAGCATCACCGAGGCAACAACGTCAACTGGAATTCATCTTCCAGTTCACGGTTGACATCCGCCACATTCCGGGCCGGGATAACGCTATCGCGGATTATTTGTCTCGGGTAAGTGCTATCAACACCATCGACTTCTTTTCTCTCGCTTCAACTCAACAACACGATCAGGAACTTCAGCACTTGGTTGAAGATCAAACGTAACAGCTTGAGTGGAAGAAACAGGAGTTGACTGGCTCAAGTGCACCGCTACACTGCATCGTCACGAACAACAAGGTTCGACCGCAACAGTTCAGGAGAACGATCATGCACTTGATCCATGACCTCGCGCATCCCGGCATCCGCGCGACGAGAAGACTCATCACTGACCGTTTTTTCTGGCCAGCCATGAACGTCGACATAAACAACTTCGTCCAAAGTTGTATCGCCTGCCATCGAAACAAGGTTGGACGCCACGTGAAGTCCACACTTCAACGCTACACGCTTCCAGATGTCAGGTTCGAGCACATCAACGTCGACCTCATCGGACGACTATCTTCAAATGAGGGATAACGATACTGCTTGACCATCATCGACAGGTCCACGCGTTGGCCTGAAGCTGTCCCACTCCAGAACATCACCGCAACATCAGTCGCCGAGGCACTAGTCAACGCATGGATTAGCCGCTTCGGAGTACCAGCACGGATCACTAACGACCTGGGACGCCAGTTCGAGAGCCAAATCTGTGCTGAGCTGACACGGATTCTGGAGATAAACCATCTGCGGACAACACCATACCATCCTGTTGCCAACGGCATCATCGAGCGATGGCACCGAACAGTCAAAGCTGCCATCCGCTGCCATGACACGCTTGAATGGACGCAAGCTCTCCCACTCGTCCTATTAGGCCTGCGCACTGCATTGAAGAAAGACATCAATGCCCCGCCCGCTGACATGGTATATGGCACCAGCTTACGACTTCCCGGAAAAATCTTCGCCTCATCACCACCAGGCAAGAACGACACCGACTTCCTGCGCGATTTAAGGTCACGCATGGTGAAATTGCGACCAAACGATACAGCGCATCATTCACCAACCTCAACCTTCGTCCACAAAGATTTACGCACCAACACTCACGTCTTTGTACGGAACGACAAGGTGAAACCATCCCTAACGCCATCTTACGACGGTCCGTTCCCTGTTCTAAGCAGGAAGGAAAAATACTTCAAGGTGGACATGTTTGGACGCCCAGCCTCCATCTCCATTGACAGATTGAAGCCCGCATTTTTACTGTCGGAATCAATTACCACAATGGGAACAGACAACAACGATTCCATACGTTTCCACGTACGTTTCAACGTATAGTGAAATTATCGTGGTCAAACCCACTGCGAGGGGAGTACTGTGGCGCCAATGTATCGTTACATTGTCCACAATTAAACGACCGCGCCAGCATAAGTGCGAGCGTAGCATTCCTCCCGTCACGATAGTTTTGCACGTAATCTGATACGCATAGCTATCGTCTCGGTCGGAATGCCATGCTCCATCACATGTTTACAATGTGCGACTCGAGCTCATATCTACTGCCGGAATTACATTCTGGCCGAGGAATGCCAAATGACGACAAGGTCTGTGTGTAAATGGTCTCCTTGTCTTTTCTCGGCTGTTTTTTTCATGGCAAGCACGCGTGTGTAAATGGTTTGCTCGTCGGCTCTTGTTTGTTTTATGAAGGGATAATGATCCTTTTATTGCTGTGCCTGAGTGTTTATGACCGTTTCGTCTGAGTTCGAAGCCGCTGGAAGCGAAGTCGGTTTTATGCATCAAGTCAAAGGGATTCGAGAGGGTAGCATGTGCTCATTTAAATTTTCGAATTTTTCGCCGGGACTTCAAACATGTGTTTGCGTGTCCCAGATTGAAATAACTCAACGCACACCAGGCAGTTGCAATAGCCGCAGCCCGTACCTCAGTCATCGTTCACTGAACTGAACAAAACAGCTCACAACTGTCGAAAGATGCATAGTGCAATATCCTAAGTAAACAATTCACCCTATGAAAGGTGCATGGTGCATGGTCCGTGTTGTATGGTGCAATATCCTAAGTAAACAATTCACCCTATGTCTTGTTGAGTCTCGTCCAATGTCTTGTTGAGTCTTGTTTACTCTTGTACACGAGACGCTCGTCCCAGTGTATAAATTCGGCATAAGATTCGAGCTCTGTACATGTACACAAGTGCCGACGAGGCATTTGTGTTTATGTTTCTGGCTCGAGCTCTGCACAGACGCACAAGTGTTGACGAGGCATTTGTGCACGTCTGGACAGAGAATCGAGCTCCGTCCGGACACACAATTGCTGACGAGGCATTTATGTGTGTCTGGATGATGAGGAGCTTACGCCTGCGTGGTCAGCACTTATGACTTTCATAAGTGGCCCGCAGGCGGCGATAAAACTCAATTCTTCGAAGACGATCACGACGAACAGGCCTCTATTTCATTTTTTTAATCTTGTTAAGTAAAGTTGTTACCAATATCACAAAGGCGTTTTAAGTTGCAACGAACAGGACTATATATATAAATCATCAAAAAATTTCAGTGAATAAATCTCAGGAACGCGCCATCCGATTGAGCTGAAATTTTCAAGACGGATTGGTGTATATGCACAATAGTGCCAAGTCTCACAAAAAATTAATAATCTTTAACCCTTTGGCGCCGGCGGCCATTTTAGTGAAATTTTAAATATACCTATTATTCCGTACACAAATAATTTGTGCAAAAATAAAGTTGACGAAATAAATTTCGAACGTGTTTTACATGTGAATCGGATAACTTTTTGGAATTTTTTAACCCCATGTGTGTGCTGGGTGCCTGAAACGAGAACGGGAAAACTTGAAAGTTTTTAAATTGCGATAACTTTTGACACAGCTATTTAATCATTACGAAATTTTCAGGACATATTGGTATTATTTAGTTGTAGATTTGTGTAGCGTGCTGGCAACCCTGTAGCTAGGGCAGAAACTGAAGGTGAAAACCTCCAAATCATCGTCTCTCCTGAAAAAATGCCGCTTGTTCAAAATAAAGCCACTCATATATAAATCTTGTGCTTTGTTTACATAGAAAAAAAAATTTGATATGGCGCAACGGGCACTCCTGGTGCCCAATTAACCTATATTTTTAGCATCAAAAATTTCTGTTCACGGAAACTCACAATCCGATTAACGGAATTAATTGAAATTTGCAGAATGTATTGGTCTTAAATAGGACCAGGTCTGATAGAAGTGATTTTGAAATGCGGGCGATTCTGTGCCAATGGTGATATCTTGAAAATTTACTAAAAAAGATAACTGCTTTTAGCCCTATAAATTCTGATTGAATCGTTCGATTTTAACGAAACTCACACAGTAGCTGGATCTAACTTCAAACCACGTTTGGTAGAAAGTTGGTTGAAAAATCCGGTTGGAACTGCCAGCTATGATAATTTTGGTGTCTTAAATTTGAAAAAATAAAAATTTGGAAGTGAAAATATTCAAACCATCGAATATCCTAAAAAATGTCCGTTTCTTACAATAAAACCAATCTGTATACAAATTTTATGCTATATCTACACGTTCAAAGTAAAACTTTGAAAACGGGAGAGAACGGTAACCCTCTCACAGTTAATTTATATTTTTAGCATCAAATATTTCTGTTCACGGGAACTCACGAACCAATAATCACATACAGCTGAAACTTTCAGAATGCATTGGACTTAAATAGGACCAGATCTGGTTGAAGCGATTTTGAATTGTAGGCAACTCTGTGCCAGTGATGCCATCTTGAAAAATTACACAGAAAAAAACTGCTTTTTGCCCTATGAAATGTGAATTAGTGACCAAATTTTCATGAAATTGACACAGTAGCTGAAACTAACTCTAAACTCTGTTTGATAGAAATTTGGTTGAAAAATTCGATTGGTGCTACCAGCTATGGTAATTTTTGTGCCTTTGGTTTTGAAAATTCGATCAGGAAAATAAAACTTTTTGCCCTATAACGTCAAGTGCAGTCATGAAATCAATACGAATTTCATACAATTGATGGAACCTATTATAAACATTATTCAGGCCAAATTTGGTTGAAAAGCCCCGAAAGGGTTGCCAGCTAGTGTTGGTTTTGTGTTTGTTTGCAATATCTTTATTAAGCGGTTTTATCGTAGAATTTTCAATTGGTAATGATATTGTAGTGACAATAAGCAGCAAATATGAAGTATACAATTATTTGAAAAAACTCGGTGCAGGTAACCCTAAATTTCTTTATACTCCTTTAACTTCGAATGTAATATAACTACGTGAAGCAGATGTGATATATTCTGGGCTTTGATACTGGCGAAATCTTGGCTTTGATACTGATCCGATGAGCAGAATTAATTGAAATTTGCATTTTGTATAGGTCTTGAATAAGACCAGGTCTGATAGAAGTGATTTTGAAATGCGGGCCATTCTGTGCCAGTGGTGCCATCTTGAAAAATCACTAAAAAAGATAACTGCTTTTAGCCCTATAAATTCTGATTGAATCGTTCGATTTTGACGAAATTCACACAGTAGCTGAACCTTATTTTAAACCACGTTTGGTAGAAATTTGGTTGAAAAATTTGGTTGGAGCTGCCAGCTATGATAATTTTGGTGTCTTAAATTTGAAAAAACAAAAATTTGGAAGTAAAAACATTCAAACCATCGAACATCCTAAAAATGCCCGTTTCTTACAATAAAACCAATCTGTATACAAATCTTATGCTTTATTTACACGTTCAAAGTAAAACTTTGGAAATTTCATGTCGGACAAGAACGGTAACCCTTTCCCAGTTTACCTATATTTTTAGCATCAAAAACTTCTGTTCACGGGAATTCACGAAACTATAATCAGATACCATTGAAATTTACAGAATGCATTGGACTTAAGTAGAACCAGGTCTGATAGAAGCGATTTTGAATTGTGGGCAACTCTGTGCCAGTGGTGCCATCTTGAAAAATTACAAAGAAAAAAAAACTGCTTTTTGCCCTATGAAATGTGAATTAGTAACCAAATTTTCATGAAATTGACACAGTAGCTGCACCTTGCTTTAAACTCTGTTTGATAGAAACTTGCTTGAAAAATTCGATTGGTGCTGCCAGCTATGGTAATTTTTGTGTCTTTGGTTTTGAAAATTCTCTCAGGAAAATAAAACTTTTTGCCCTATAACTTCCAGTGCAGTCATGAAATCAATACGAATTTCATACAATTAATGGAAAATATTATAAGCATTATTCAGGCCAAATTTGGTTGAAAAGCCACAATAGGGTTGCCAGCTATTGTTGGTTTTGTGTTTGTTTGCAATATCTTTATTAAGCGGTTTTATCGTAGAATTTTCAATTGATAATGATATTGTTGTGACAATAAACAGCAAATATTAAGCTTTCGATTATTTGAAAAAACTCGCTGCAGGTAACCCTAAATTTCTTTATACTTCTATAACTTCGAATGTAATATAACAACGTGAAGCAGATGTGATATATTCTTGGCTTTGATACTGGCGAAAGGTTGCCAGCACGAGTCGGTTGTGCTACTTATGTATCAATAAGTGCTTACAGTTAGTATTCATACCGGAAACATTTACAATGAAAATAAATAACCGATGTTTCAATTCCCTAAGTTCTGCAAATTTTTCGGATCGCAGCCCCAAACACCAACTTCAGTTACAGTGCTGCAGGCACTGAGCATTTTCTTCATTGATGTTATATGAGATGCTGCTTTCAAAGTTTGGTGAAATAAGCAACTGATAACGAATATAATTAACAAGTGTTTTTCTTTCATAAACTTTGAAACCCATGCCAGTGGTAATATCTGAAACCTTTTACCATATGAGTTATAGTTCATTCTTGAGAACAAAGTAAAACGTGACATTTGAAACAGTTTGGCCGTAATAAGCAGCTCATGTGGTGGACTATGCACTCAAAACCTGCACTGTTCTTCTACTGTTCTTCGAACATTAGTGTTTCTAGCGGTTCAGGTGCGCTAGAGTTTTTATTATTATAGCCTAGTTATGTATTCGACAAACGAAATACAGCGAAAACGTCTGTGCGGAATCGAGCGAAATAAAGTTCCGCACGCCGACACCGGAGGCAGTATAAATTGCCATTGATGACATTTAACAAGTGCATTACATTTGAATTCGGTGCATATAAAATTAACTAACCGGCATCAAAAATGATTTTATCGGCAAAACAAAAACTACTGTCGCAAGGATGCGCTGTTCATCCATCCATTTTCACTCATTTTTCAATCAAATATCCGCAAACTCGAATGAAATTATGAGCTGTCACATTTTTCGCATCAATTTAAGGTACCTGGGTCATTAAATGGCCGCGAAATTTCACTTATACACAGTGCAGCGCCATCTCAGAGCGAGTCACTGCGTTGTCTTCGAAGACACTTATACGCCTTCGAACACATTACTGACGAGCAAAACCAAACGAAACGAAATTCTGCGCCAGGCTAATTTTGTATGGGATTTGACGTTTCGTTTCCGTTTCGCGTCGAATACATTTCAGGGCTGAATTATTAACAAAAAGTACGACAACGATCTAATTGGATTTTCTGAAAATTGACAACAAATGTATCAGTTGTCGGTATCTGGGATAACAAAAGTGATTATAAAGTCATCCTGAGCGGTTATAAATTATTGTAAATGTTCGTGATATGAACACTTAATGGAAGCATTCATTGATACTAAAATAGAAAAAAACTCGAGCGCATCTGAACCGCTAGAAAACTAATTTTCGAAGAAATTGTCTTTGAGTGACAAAAAATATGGAAAGACGTAATACCCTTTTTTGTACAATCATTCCTTATCCCAAACAACAAAACTCAACTATAACACAAATGATGAAAATGTTCAGTGCTGGCAAAACTTTCCCAATGAAGCAGCAATAAGTTTACCTTAACAAGCTTATACTTAAATCAACTTATCCTTTGAATTTTGTTCTCATCGCAGGATTTCATCGAAAGTTTCAGCGGTTAAACATTGTTTGAGGCTGCCATCCGAAAAATGTTCAAAACACGGAAAATTTAAAAATTGGTTTCTTATTTTTATCGCAAATGCTTTGCATATGAATATGTAATTTGAAGCATCTGTTGATGCAATATTTACGAAAATGGCTAATGCTGGTAAGCCTGTGTCAGCAGCAAGATAAAAAATATACCAAATCTGCTTCACGTTAAGTTAAACCCAACCAGTAAATTTCGTTTCGATTGAATCACTGCGCTGGAAGGTATACAGGTGAAAAGGATTTTAGGGTAACCACCCTCAAAACTTTTCAAATTTTTAAAACGTTAATAATTGTTGTTAATTTTCATTGCAGGATCATTCTCAATCGCAAATCTAATGACATAATCGCTCAGTAAAGAAATTCCACAAAATTACAAAAATTGTCATAGCTGGCAGCCCTTTCATGATTTTTGCACGAAATTTCTACGACATTTACATCACATGAAGGTCCATTTACTGCATGAGCTTAGTTTTGATTTCTACACTGTACCGGAAGTTAAAGGGAAAAAAGCTTTATTATGCTGAGCAAATTTGCAAGATTTATGAGACAAAAGTCACCACAGCTGCCAGCCCTATACGAATTTTTCAACCCAATTTTCACTAAATGTTACATAGAACATCCAAGTACTGTGTAAATTTCGTTAAAATCTGATGGCTGAATCGGAAGTTATATGCCAAAAAGACGTTTTTTTCTCAGTTATTTTTCAAGATGGTAGCACTGCCACAGGGTTGCCTGGATTTAAAAATCACTTCTATCAGACCTGGTCCTTGCTAATGCCAACAAGTCCTGTAAATTTCATTATGATCAAATTATCCGGTCGTCAGTTCTCGTGAACAGAACTTTCGAGTGCTGAAAATAGAGGTTATTTGGTGATGGGTTGCCGTTCTTGTGCAAACTGGAATTTTGAAAATTTTATCTTGAGATGAAGGACAAAAGATAAAATTTATGAAAGATTTGAAATTTTTGTCAAAAATCAAAAATTTTTCAGGAAAGTCAATGATTTGAAGGATTTGTTTTCAACAGCCTACCACAGCTACAGGGTCACTCGCTTTATGCTGAAAATCGATATGTGCCAAATCTTAGTCAACATCAATACGCTCTGTAATTTTCACGATGATCCATTGTTTTTCCTACAAGTAATGACAAATCAAAATTTGAAAAAAAATCCTTGCCTACTTTTAGGCACCCTGCACCCACACACGGCTCAAAATTTCCATTTCTTTATCATAGACAAGCTGAGAATATAATAAAATTTCATTTCCATTACTTTTCTTTAACGAAAATTTACACTGCTTGGAAATATAGGAGTTCCTCACAATTCACTAAAACGCTCGCCGCCGCCAAAAAATTTGAAATATCTGAATTTGAGTCATGGACCTACCTACTATATACAAAGTCATGGACCTACCTACTATATACATCTATATTCTCGAAAATTTCAGCTCAATCGGATCGGCCACTCCAGAGATTATCTCCCTTAATCATTTTGATGATATATATATATATATATATATATATATATATATATATATATATATATATATATATATATATATATATATATATATATATATATATATATATATATATATATATATATATATATATATATATATATATAAAGAAATATGAATTTTCGGCGAAACGAGTTTAATACTATTGTTCTTCGAACATTAGTAAAAACACCTCGCGCTGGCACCAAACCAAAATATATTTATCAAACCTGCCTTACATTGAAATCAACCAACCTTGCGAATTTCGTTTTGATTCGATGGCTGAATTGGGTACAAAAAATTTAGGGTTACTAGTCGCAAAAGTTTTCAAATACTCGAAAGCTTAATATTGGTTGATTATTGTCACTACAAGATCATAACCATTTTAAGTGCTGAGTATAAATATTGCAAATAAGTACCAAACCAATAATAGCTGCCAGCCCTATTATGGTCTTTTAACAAGATTCCTTCTGAGTAATGCCTATAATAAGTACTATCTTTCATATGAAATTCGTTCTGATTTCATGACTGCACTGGATGCTATAAGGCTAAAAGCTTTGTTTCTCTGAGCGAGTTTTCAAAACCCAAGGCACAAAAAATACTATAGCTAGTAAGACTCAGCTACTGTGTCAATTTCATGCAAATCTGGTAGCTAAATCAGAACTCATACGGCAAAAAGCAGTTTTTTTTCTTCAGAATTCTTCAAGGTGGCACAAAGAAGCCCGCATTTCCAAATCGCTTCTACCAGACTTGGTCCTATTCAATACCAATACATTCTATGAAATTCATTTGGACCTGATTATTGGGTCGTGAGTCCTCGTGAACAGAAATTTTTGACGTTTCAAATAAAGGCAAATTGGAGGAGAGTTACCGTTCTTGTCCGATTCGAAATTTCCAAAGTTTTCCTCTGACTGCATAGACAAAGCATAAGATTTCTATATGAGTTGTTTTTCACTGTAAAAGACGAACATTTTTCAGGAGAGTTGATGGTTTGAAGGTTTTCACTTTCAATGCCTGTCGTAGCTGCAGGAGTAACTACACGAGTCTACTACGTAGTTACAGCAATACGTCCTGTAAGTTTCATAATTATTTGATCATCTGGTCAAAAGTTATCGGAATTCAAAAATATTCAAATTTTCTCATAGGGTTAAACATTTCTAAAACATTATCACATTTGGAACACGTTCAGATTGCATTTGATAAACTTTATTTTTGCGAACGTATTTTGTTGACAAAAAAATATATATATCTAAAATATCACTAAAATGGCCACTGGTGCCAAAGGGTTATAAATTATTCACTATTTGTGAGACCTGGTACTATTCTGCATATACACCAATGTGAAATGAACTGAAATTTTTTGATGATTTGTGTATATTGTAGTACAGAATCTGCCTCCACCACAACATTCTGGACATTCTGCAAAAATTTTCAAACTGTCCACTTGGTTCTCTTATAAAGTTCACAAGTAAGTTTGTTGCATTGAACCTTAAAAAAATGATATTTTACATAATACACGGTACACAATTTTCATTAATTTTTGACAATTAATGAGCCTATATTAAAAAAAAAACTCTAGCGCACCTGAACCGCTAGAAAACTAATTTTCGAAGAAATTGTCTTTGAGTGACAAAAAATGTGGAAAGACGTAATACACGTTTTTGTAGAATCATATCAAACATTCCTTGTTCAAAGCAACAGAACTAAACCATAAAACAGATGATGAAAATGTTCAGTGCTGGCAACATTTTCCCAACGAAGCAGCAATAAGTTTACCTTCACAAGCTCATACTTAAATCAACTTATCCTTTGAATTTTGTTCTCATCGGAGGATTCCGTCGAAAGCTTTAGCGGTTAAAGTTGTTTGAAGCTGCCATTCGAAAAATGTTCAAAACTCGGAAAGTTTAAAAATTGGTTTCTTAGTTTTATTGCAAATGTTTCGCATATGAGTATGTAATTTGAAGCATCTGTTGATGCAATAGTTACGAAAATGGCTAAAGCTTGTTACCCTGTGTCAGCAGTAAAGCAAAATATATACCAAATCTGCTTCACGTTAAACTAAACCCAACCAATAAATTTCGTTTCGATTGAATCACTGCGCTAGAAGTTATACGGGTCAAAAAATTTTTAGGGCTACCACCCGCTAAACTTTTCAAATTTTTAAAGCGTTAATATTTGTTGTTAATTTTCATTGCAGGATCGTTCCCATTTGCAAATCTAATGACATAATCGCGCAATCAAGAAATTAAAAAAAATCTATATATATATATATATATATATATATATATATATATATATATATATATATATATATATATATATATATATATATATATATATATATATATATATATATATATATATATATATATATATATATATAAAGAAATATGAATTTTTGGCGAAACGAGTTTAATACTACTTTTCTTCGAAAATTAGTAAAAATGATAATCAAGTAAGCACTGCACCATTGCTAAGTACATATGACGTGTTGAATATTCAGCACAGCATATTCAAAGTATTAAAGATGCAACAGCATTAGCACAGATACATGTATGTATATATATATTTATATATATATATATATATATATATATATATATATATATATATATATATATATATATATATATATATATATATATATATATATATATATACATATATGTTGCATCTTTAATACTTTGAATATGCTGTGCTGAATATTCAACACGTCATATGTACTTAGCAATGGTGAAGTGCCTACTTGATTATCATTTTTACTAATTTTCGAAGAAAAGTAGTATTAAACTCGTTTCGCCGAAAATTCATATTTCTTTATATATATATATATATATATATATATATATATATATATATATATATATATATATATATATATATATATATATATATATATATATATATATCTATATATATATATATATATATATATATATATAGATATTTATATCTATATATATATATATATATATATATATATATATATATATATATATATATATATATATATATATATATATATATATATATATAAATAGATATCAAAACAAAATGAGAAAGGGAGATAAGGGAGATAAACTCTGGAGTGGCCAATCCGATTGAGCTGAAACTTTTGGAGAACATAGATGTATTTAGTAAGTAGGTCCACGACTTGCTAAAATTCAGATATCCTAAATCTTTTGGCAGCGGCGAGCGTTTTATTGAATTTTGAGGTACTCCTATATTTCCAAGCAGCGTGAATTTTTGTTCAAAAAAAGTATTGGGAATAAAAACTTTTTATATTATTAGCTTGTTTGTGGTAAAGAATTGGAAATTTTGAGCCGTGTGTGGGTGCAGCGTGCTTAAAAGTTGGCAAGGATTTTTTTCAAATTTTGATTTGTCATAACTTCTGACAAAAACATTGGATCATCGTGAAATTTGCAGACCGTATTGGTGTTGACTAAAGTTTAATACACATGGATTTCCAAGGTAGTGCGGGTAACCCTGTAGCTACGGCAGGCTCTTGAAAAAAAATCCTTCAAATCATTGATCCTCCTGAAAAATTTTTGATTTTTGACAAAAAATTCAAATGATTGATAAATCTTAACGTTTGTGCATCATGTCAATTTAAAATTTTTAAAATTCCGATTTGCACAAGAACGGTAACCCATCACTAAATTACCTCTATTTTCAGCACTCGAAAGTTCTGTTCACGAGAACTGACGACCAGATTATCCGATCATAATGAAATTCACAAAACATATTGATGTCAATTAAGACCAGGTCTGATAGAAATGATTTTGAAATGCGGGCAATCCTGTGGCAGTGGTGCCATCTTGAAAAGTCACTGAGCAAAAAAACAGCTTTTTGGCCTATTACTTCCGATTCAGCCATCAGATTTAAACGAAATTCGCACAATATTTGGATCTTACTTAAGGTTACATTTGCTGAAAATTTGGCTGAAAAGTTGGAATAGGGTTGCCAGCTATGGTGATTTTTGTCTCCTAAAACTTGCAAATTTGCTCAGCAAAATAAAGCTTTTTTCCCTATAACTTCCGGCGCAGTCATGATATCAAAATGAAGTTTATGCAGTAAATAGATTTTGATCTGAGCCAAATATGGTAGGAATTTCGTACAAAACTAGTTGAAGGGCTGCCAGCTATGAACATTTTTGTAATTTTTTGAAATTTCTTGACTGCGCGATTATGTCATTAGATTTGCAAATGGGAGCGATCCTGCAATGAAAATTAACAACAAATATTAACGCTTTAAAAATTTAAAAAGTTTAGCGGGTGGTAGCCCTAAAAATTTTTTGACCCGTATAACTTCTAGCGCAGTGATTCAATCGAAACGAAATTTATTGGTTGGGTTTAGTTTAACGTGAAGCAGATTTGGTATATATTTTGCTTTACTCTTGACACAGGGTAACAAGCTTTAGCCATTTTCGTACCTATTGCATCAACAGATGCTTCAAATTACATACTCATATGCAAAACATTTGCAATTAAACTAAGAAACCAAATTTTAAATTTTCCGAGTTTTGAACATTTTTCGGATGGCAGCTTCAAACAACTTTAACCGCTAAAACTTTCGACGGAATCCTCCGATGAGAACAAAATTCAAAGGATAAGTTGATTTAAGTATGAGCTTGTGAAGGTAAACTTATTGCTGCTTCGTTGGGAAAATGTTGCCAGCACTGAACATTTTCATCATCTGTTTTATGGTTTAGTTCTGTTGCTTTGAACAAGGAATGGTTGATATGATTCTACAAAAACGTGTATTACGTCTTTCCACATTTTTTTGTCACTCAAAGACAATTTCTTCGAAAATTAGTTTTCTAGCGGTTCGTTAACGAGTTGCGCTAGAGTTTTTGTTTTGTAATTGATCAGATTTTTAATAATATTTGTTGATGCTGACGAACATTTGACTATCGTGTTGAAGAACGTAGAGAAAGCAGCTGCATATGTAATGGTAGCTTGTGCTGGGTTAACATTGCAGAATGCAAAGAAAAAAAACTCTAGCGCACCTGAACCGCTAGAAAACTAATTTTCGAAGAAATTGTCTTTGAGTGACAAAAAAGTGTGGAAAGACGTAACACACTGTTTTTAAGAATCATATCAACCATTCCTTATCCAAAGCAACAAAACTCAACTATAACACATATAATTCAGTGCTGGCAACACTTTTCGAACGAAGCAGCAATAAGTTTACCATAACAAGCTCATACTCAAATCAACGTATCCTTTGAATTTCGTTCTCTTCGCAGGATTTCATCGAAGGTTTCAACGGTTAAACGTTGTTCGAGGCTGCCATCCGAAAAATGTTCACAACTCGAAAAATTTAAAAAAAGAATTCCTTATTTTTATTGCAAATGCTTTGCATATGAGAACGTTGTTTGAAGCATCTGTTGGTGCAATATTTAAGGAAATGGCTAATGCTGTTTAGCCTGTATCAACAGCAAAGCATAATACATACCAAATACATACAAATTCTGCATAATACATACAAATTCTGCTTCACGTTAAGTTAAACTTAACCAGTAAATTTCGTTTCGATTGAATCACTGCGCTGGAAGTTATACAGGTGAAAAGAATTTTAGGGTTACTATCCTCAAAACTTATCAAATTTTTAAAGCGTTAATATTTGTTGTTAGTTTTCATTGCAGGATCATTTCCATTTGGAAATCTAATGACATAATCGCTCAGTAAAGAAATTAAACAATATTACAAAAATGGTCATAGCTGGCAGCCCTTTGATGATTTTGGTACGAAATTTCTACGACATTTGGTTCACAATAAAGTCCATTTACTGCGTGAACTTCGTTCTGATTTTTACACTGGACCGGAAATTATAGGGAAAAAAGCTTTATTTCGCTGAGCAAATTTGCAAGATTTAGGAGACTAAAATCACCATAGCTGGCAACTCTATTCTAATTTTTCAGCAAAATTTTCATCAACAATTACATATAGTAAGATCCAAATATTGGATGAATCTTGTCAAAATCTGATGGCTGAATCGGAAGTTATGGGCCAAAAACCGGTTTTTTTCTGGTTGATTTTTCAAGATGGTACCACTGGCACAGGGTTGCCCGCATTTCAAAATCACTTCTATCACACTTGGCCCTAGCTAATACCAACATGTCCTGTAAATTTCATTATGATCGGATAATCCGGTCAGTTCTCGTGAACAGAACTTTCGAGTGCTGAAAATAGAGGTAATTTGGTGATGGGTTGCCGTTCTTGTGCAAATCGGAATTTTGAACATTTTGATTTAGCATGATGGACAAAGGTTAAAATTTATCAGTGATCTGATTTTTTTGTCAAAAATCAAAAAAA